>JBAMHX010000024.1:8987941-8999000 GCA_037177515.1 Pseudomugil tenellus
TAGTGTATTTGGACAGAGGACCAAGATCCAAAGACAAAGGCTGGTGTGTGAGGTTAAAAACTATGATTTCAGTTTTTTTGTCATTGAGGTGTAAAAAGTTCAGAGACATCCAGGCTTTCACGTGTCTATATTGGCAAATATTAATGTTATTATAATTTTTAAAAAAAACATAAGTTAGTCAGTCGCAGTCACTAGATTATGACATTGTTTCGATGAATTCATTTAAAATCTGTCATTTTTAATTTGACCATAGTTAGTCAGAAAGTCAGATTTAAGAATAAGGCTGAACAACTGCACAAAGAAGAAAGAAAAAACTCCAGGAAAGCTGTTCAAACTAAATATTTTAGTGATGGTACAGTGACCTGTCCAGGGTGTACCCTATGTGTGTGTGTGCAATAATCCCCTAGAATTATCATGTTACTACATGATTTGATGCTCACATTCAAACTAAATAACAATAATTTGTTTACTTGTTCATCTATTTAAACTACAACCATCTGGGTACTGCTTGGAAAAGAGCTCATAATACACTTTATTTATAAAGCACTTTTCATGCAACCAACAACACTAAGGTATGTTCATATTTAAAAATAAAAATTTATTTTAGCATAATAAAATAAAGTCATCTGACAAAAAAATGTTTTTCACACAATCACACATGCACACACACATTGATCCCCTTCCTCTATTCTACACAGACATAAACTCCTATGGTTAGTTTGTCTCTTTACTTAATGTAGAAATAAAACTGTTAACGGAAATAAACATCTGGCTTGATACCTTTCACTGGTAGTGCTTTTATATATGCAAAGCATTACATAGCTAGAATTATGAACGTTTCTCACTCAAGGGTCAGTCTCCACTTTACATTTAAGACTTCAGCTCAGACATGAGAGTATTTAAAGGCTGTTTTTACAAGTACTAGAATTAATACTTACTATTTTTTGGTTAGAGTTTCACTGAAGATGAAAGAGCATGAAAGTTATCAAGTATAATGCATTTCATAACCTCGAATCAACTTCTGATCTTAAATAAGGTACTCTGCTGTCTAGATTAATGCCTGTAACCAGAATTTTCAAGCTCGTTCTATTGTTTTTTTATTTGTCATTTTTGTTTTCATTTGTTTTCATTTTTCAATCAAATTATATATAATCTTTGGTTGTCCTCACATATAGGGAGAGTGCTGAATTAAAAATTCAAGAATGCAATGAAAATATATAGGGAAAAAAATCATGTTCAAGGAAACAAACACAAAAATAAAATAAAATAAAATAAAAAGAAAGACATTTAAGTGATCACTTTCAGGCCAACTAAATCTGAGAAAGAGATGTTGTATTAAAATGTCCAGTTTCAATGTTAGGAAGAGGAAAAAAACACTCCGATGTTAACAGGCTCTTTGTCAAAAATAAAATGCAGTTTCTCATATACATATTGTCAAATCAAATCATGCCACTTTATATAGCTACTTCATGACCATTTTTTTGCATTTGTATACATTTATTTGCTTGACATTAATTTTAGAGCTTGAATTTAGTAATATGAAGGTGATTCATCATTAATATGAACAATTATCAGAATTATTTTACAGTTCAAACACTGTAAAATAGCTTAACTACATATTTAGTAACAATACTTTATTATTTTTTTTTATCTTAAGTGCTGAAGGAAAAGTTGAACAAAGAATTTTGTGTATCTAAGTCGCCCAGTAATAATCCTAGATGGGGAGCCAGGTGCGCTTAAAATAAGCCCCGCCCACATTTACCTTAAAAGTGCATTGCACGAAAATATGATTGGCACAGCGCTACGTCTACTTGTACGCTGAGACATGGCGGAGTTTGTGCTCTCACAGAGATGGCTTCTCAAGAGTTTCTACACTTTTCAACATGCCGAAACAACTTGATTTAAGGTCGAAATATTCACCGTGGCGTACGCAGAGAGGGATTTAAAGAGGAAGAAACGTCTTTTATTCCCGAGAAGGAAGGAGCAACGGCTGGGAAAAATGTGTTGTCATCTTCGTGCAGTCAACAGCCCTGGGCAACAAACATGGCTACTTCTTGTGTATCCTTCACTTCGGGTTGAAAATGGTCCTAACTGTATCCAGCGGGACAGTTTCGGGGAGTTGGGACTGTAGTGAAGTGAAGTTGACAAGCAGAAAGATTACGAGGCTGGATTTGTCCCGTAACTCGTGTGGTTAAAGCGACGGGAAGCGACGCGGAGGCGGAGAGAGGAGATGGAGCCCCAGCATAAAGAGTTGTTGGAGAAATGTTACCAGAACTTGGTCGAGTCAATAACAGACGCGGACGGAGTTGTAGATGTTTTGGCTCATTGCGGGACCCTCAGCCAATCCGAGCTCTACGAGCTGGGACATAGCTGCTCCTCCAACTCTGAAAAAGTGGAACTTCTTCTGAAGATACTTATCAGTAAGGACAGAGACCATTTTGCTGAGTTTAACACAGCTCTTGAAGCGACGCACCCTCACCTGCACGCAGTGTTGCTGAATGGCCTCGGACCAGTGGATCATACAACTGGTGAGAGACTTTAATAGAATTAAAGACTTGCTAACTAAGCTTATATTATAATATAATAATCCAGATATTGTAAAACGCCATGGCTTTCTTTTATTTCCTACAATTCATTGCTGATGGCTGTAAAATCATCATGTGATCCGGTGCATATATACATACACACCCACACTGTGCTTGTCTTATTTGTAATGTCACTAAAAGCACAGCCTACAAGCTTTTCTAAAAGTATTTAATGGACCTTTTTAAAAGATTCATACAATCAATGCAATGACAGAGCTGCCTAAAGGGAGTGTGTGAGCAAATCGATGACCGACTGTCACATTTAAATGAAAAGTAAAAATGTGTCAACTCACTCTGTGGAGTGATGTCTAGGACAAAATTCAGTGCAGAATGAATGCCAGTTTGACTTTTGTGGCGATTTATCAGTTCATATGCTATTATATTATTTATAAACTGTATAAAATATTGTTAATTCAGTCTAATACTGCTCCATGTAATGCCACAAACTACTGCTTCATTATCTTTTAGTCCATGAAGCATCAGAAAATGTCCATATGTGTCCCATTGAAGTAAAAGTCCTATAATATGAAAATAAAAAGTTGTTTTGCACTTTTGCACAATACTTTGCTGGATAAATTATTTATTTTTTGACCACTGGAATCCAATGCAGCTTTATTTGCACACAAATATTTTAAATTGAAATAGAAACATTATAGTGATGCTGTAGTATGTAAAAGATACACGATATACCATCGTGTTTAATGATTTCTCTGCTATAAATGAGCCATATATGATTAAAATATTACTTTTTTCGTCACAGTGAATGTTCATTAATGTTTCTCTTCTTTACAGATTAAAAAGTTATTACTTTGTCAGTAAATTGGGTGTGTGTACGCTGATTTCTTTTTTCCCCACTTTAATTCATATAGGTTTTTTGCTTTATTCAGCAGTGTACCACCCATTGTACACCTTGCTCAGCAGTTCTTCTGCACCTTTTGCTTTTCAAAGTTAGACAATATTTGCAATCCTAGTTGCTCAGTTTAGCTTTAGCTATAGTCATTTTCAGTTAGCTGAATTGCCAAATGTCAATTATGGATTTATATGGTAATTGTGTATAAAACCACAGCTAGTTGAGATTTTGCAGACCTATTTTGCATTTCACTATCAAGTACAGTGTCTAAATGTGCCAACTGGAATTGTCTCTGCAGGTCAGTTAAGTGAGTGCATAGATGTGTTCTGGCTTTGTTTGTGTGCTACAACCTCCTTGTTGGTTGTTACACAGGTTGTAAATGGGCCGTGCTATCTTTTGCTACTGGGCAGACAGGTTCACCCACTGCACGCTCAAAACAGGAGCTTGTGTTTTAGAAAACCAAGGTTGTTGCAGTCAGTGTTTCAAATCATGTGGTATCAGTGAACATCTGATCTGGATATTCAAACTCATCCAACAAGTGAGACACAAACAGCCCCCCCCCCTTTTTTTAAAAAAAAAAAAAAAAGTTGGGATCTGTGGCACATATTCAATTGATCAGTGAGCTACAAAAAGACATTGTAATATGAATAAGCTGTTAATAGCACTGAAAAAGGTGTGTTTCCTCCAGGGTTGAATTGTTCTTTTTAATAAACAAAGATATTAAATGGTTTTATATAACTGTGGCTTTAGGGCTTGATAGCAGAGACTTGTGTTTACAGATTGTTCGTACGCTTTCATAAGGAACAATAACATAATGGAAGCAGATTATACGGGTTTGCATTGTAGCTGGTGTTCTCACCTGGCCTGAAACTTCAATATAAGCCTGTGATTTATGCAAGAGCTTTAAAAACTATTATTAGGGATACCCCTAAATGTTTATTTCTAAATTTGTTTAACCTACTACTGCCAGACAGAAGTTACTTCAGGGCCAGCGAGTTATTAACTTTGCGTACTATTAAATTTAGTTAATTCAGAAAATGACTGTTTCCAAAATTGGCATTTCAGCTGCATTTTTCAGTAGTTTCATGAGCATCTCACATGCAAAAGAGCTTTTTTTTATTAGTAGAATAGCTTCTACACAAATGTGTTACTGTCACTGAATCCACATTAATATTGTTTTGTGCTTCAGATGTATATGACACCAGAAAGTGTGTCGAACTCTAAACTGTACCTAAGCACTGCTGACCTGCGCTATTCTGGGTCTGGATGCATAGTGTCTTGATGCAGACTGGAGACCAGCCGCTGTTGCTGCTTTGCATTCAATGATAAGAGTTCTGTTTTGAGTGATGTAGATTCCATAAGTGATTAACAATTTGTAAATTGTTCATTAATCTAATGGACAAATGAAGTTGGTGTTATTGGCATCAGTTTCAGCAAACCTCTGCTGTAATTGATGTATTCATTCAGTTTTACACACACTTTCATATCTTATTCTGTATTTTAAGGTTTCAATCTGTCTGATAAGACTGATAACTTTGTTATGAACAAAAATGTCCTTATTATGAAAATATGATTAATGCTCAAGATGAAAATCACCCTGAAGCTGTTTAGTTGTTCAGTTGAGAGAGACGTGTTTTATCCCTAAAGTAAATCATTTATGTACACTAGTTTTTATTGTCATATTTTTTTGCACCAAATGAAAATCATTGGCGTGTTTTAAGTAAAAATCGAATTCGTAAACAGTTGCCAGCATAATGTGATAAACATACCACAATGCACTTTCATTATTGTTCTCAATGAGTGCTTTATGATTGGCATCTAGTTCCAAAAAGTCCTAAAGAGCTTGGCCAGTAACATTTCCTGAAGTTGTTTAATCAGTGACTGAGGTAAAATGACCTTCAGGACTCCATGTGCCTTCCTTTTATGATATTTAACTTCATTTAGAGCTCTCTGAGCTGAAAAGAAACGCACCAATTTTGTTTTCCTGGAAAATAAGCAGTTCCATTCATTTTGAGCAGAGCAGTAAACCAGATGCTATTTTTAGATTACACCAGCACTCGGAGCTTCTGGTTTTACCTCTGAAGAGACACAGTGGACCACATAAACCTCAATTTCCTGCAAAACAATTTCATTGCTTGATTTCTTTTTCTCTGCATTTTGAGTATGCCTGTTCACCAAGTGGTTATGACTGACTGTGAGATGAACCTAAAAAAAGACACATTGGTGCTGAGGTCCAGGTCATATGACTTCCACAAGTGTAGGAAAGTGAATGAACTATGACACAGCGCACCTTTCTCTATGCTCAGAGTCATGGGAAACTTAAGCTAGACTGGGAACAAAGAGGGCTTGATCCATGGGATGCCACGGTTCCTGAGGCACATCATTCTTTTTTTTCTCCTTTTAGTTCTTTGCTGGGAAAAAAGAGGGGTGAGCCATGTTAACTGGGCTCCTCATAGTCTCAACTCGGTCTCCTTTAGTTAGTGGGAACCTAGCCAGCCAGGGATTGATTTAGAGTACCGGGACGTGGGTAAATAGAATCGTTTGTCATGCTCCTGCTTACTCCGAGTCTACACTAGACTACTTTACATCAGAGAGAGAAGTTGCTGATTTAACTGAACCATAAGCTGCTCATTCTACAGCCAAGTAAGATCTCAGTGAATGTGCATTGCTGGCTGTTTTATCCAGACTCGTGCAGTCTTTCCAAACCTCTAGAACATCCGCAAAAATCAGTTATTCCTTTTTTAACTTTCTTAAAGGGGTTTTATTTGAATTGCATTTAAAATAAAGAATAACCTAATGATGAAGTGGTGCTGAAACGGCTTAATAAAATAACTATTTTTATATTCAATTACTAATTAATATGATGGCTAATACTCATAAACCAGACTGTGATGTAAAAAGTAAACTGATGTTGATACGGATAACATAAGCTTTGTAACAGTGCCACTGTTTTAAACCCTAAATAAATACAGGTAAATCTGATAATGTGATAATTTTCCACATTATTTGCCTTTTTTCATGTATTTCATGACTTATTTTCCACGTGTAAATAAACAAGATAATCTGCATATTAATCAGTAGCATCAAAACATGTTAGCGGCATTGTCCATTATGGTTCATAAATAGTTAATCATTCTAAATATTTCTTTCAAAGTTGTATCAAACAGTTGGAAATAAACATTCCAGCTCTGTTTACACCTTATACAAGACTCTTTGTGCCATTTTCTGTGTGTTGCATAAATAATTTTGAATAATTGAGAAAATAAGCAAGTCTGTAATAGTCAAGCTTCCTCTGTGTAAAGTTAATTATGAATCGCTGTAAGCTAAAGGAAGGGGCTTTCACAGAGGGAGACTGTGTAATGTTGTCAGTGGAGATAAAAAGGTGAAGCTTCAAGGCTGCAACCTCTTTGGGGCCCTGGCTAGTCGGTATTCAAGTTCCCTGCTCAACTGATAATTAGCCACACTGTTGTCAGCCCACAGGCTCGTCATCCCAAGTTGGGGAAAGTCCCACCTTATTATTCTTCCAGCTGGCCTTTTTTCACTAAAGGCTCCTGGATGTAACCCAAGCTGCAAAGCCTTGATGTACCACACAATGCTGGAGATAAATATCTTACTATAACGCAGATACAGCTGAGTACTTTCAGAGACTGACTTTAATGTTTTTGTGCTCCTCATAGGGTCCACTTACAGCGTCTTGTCCACCATGCCGTCAGACTCGGAAAGCAGCAGCTCACTCAGCAGTTTAGGTGAGTGTGGTGTCCACGGTGCGGTACATACTCAAAGTAGAGATGCCAATGGCAACATTAACAACCTGGGAGGATGGTGGCGAGAATAAAAACCCAAAACGGATTGTTCTAAGGAATGAAGTACAGCTAGTTGCTGACTGTTTTGACTCTAAGCACATGCAAGTGATTAAACAGATGTGAGAAGGATTTAGAAACACTCTACCCCCACCCACGTCATCCACAGACACGCACACAAACCAGGTTGATTTAGTCTTTTTCTGCGTCGGCGAGGATTTGTTTATGAATACAACTGTGGGGTATATGTAAAATGAAGTCACTGTTAAGCTGAGTTTGATTCATAAATGCAACCTTGATTTAAAGTAATAAAACTGCTGAAGCTTCGTGTCAACGCAACCCGTAAGGGAAGTGAATATGCTGTCTCAGATATAATAGCAACAACAAAGAATCCACGTGAGGCTGCAGAACTAAATATTTCGTCTTTTTCATGAAGTTTTCAGCAGTAAGCTTTGATGCTTTAACTCAGTATTTTTGTTAACATATCAAGTACAATTGACATGGTAGCAATAACACCCCCCATCATTTGCACTTTGTGAATGGCACATGCCACCAGTGACATACTGACTCACACAGGTGCTCCTGGTCAAGCCTCCTCCCCTCCTCCCCACATGGACAGCCACCAGGTGAACGAGAAGTTGGAGACTGTCCTGTTTCAACTGAGACATGTGACTCGTGAAAGGGACGAGCTACGCAAACGTCTGGCCCTCTCTTCACCTGGAACCACCTTTGATGATTGCAGGTACGCGTCTAATCTCCTTCACCTGTCTGCTCTCCAAAACAAACATTTACCGAAAAGATATGGTTACTTTTTGAAAGAGAGGGTAAAAGTACAATTCAAGTTTTTGCCCTTCCTTGTGCTGCTAGAAGCACAATGTTTGTGCAATGTTTTCATTACTATTGCTTTCAAATGTCTTCTCAAAACTTGTCACAATATATGTTTTCTTCTTTCGTCTTTGCTAAATAGACCAAACCTGAAAGCAGGTCATGACTATGAGCGTCTAAAGCTGCAGTGCATGAAGGCAATGGCAGACCTGCAATCCCTGCAAAACCAGCACAGCACCACCCTGAAGAGGTGCGAGGAGGCTGTGAAGAAAGCAGACTTCTATCAGTAAGTGGAAGGCCTTCTGTGGGGACTTAAATTTTTTAACAGCCGGTGCATTTGTGCGGTATGTATTCATGCTCAGCCTGCAGGGTTTTAGCTGTTATTCAGCTCTTTCTTTAACATATTTATAGCAGATTGCACGGAACAGATTTTATTTCTCCAGCAGAAAGTGGATGAAGCCTTCATACCAGTCCAAAGGCCAAAGAGTTAAGCCATCGGGGAAGTAAGACAAAACCTAGAAGTCTTTCTCCAATTTAATTTTAACTCTGGTTGTTAGAAAACATTTATTTTACCGTCATCCTAGAAGCATGAAACCCAAGTTACCTTTTCAGGCCAAAGATTGAAAGCAGAGATTAAATTACTGTGCTTCTTCATGCCAAAACATGATCTATATTCATTATATGAATGCTGTTTGTGTGGGACAGCATCTGTGCCATGCGGATAAAGCTACGGACGGAGCATTTGTTGTCCGGTGAAATAAGCTGTGCGGCATTGACATGGAGGGAAGGCTGTTCTATTTGTGTGATTTTTAATGATGCCGTACTCTCCCCAAAGTGTATGGAACCAACATCTGGCCCCCAATGCAAACAGACAGATGAAGGATTATTGCCATGTTTAAGCCTCTCCTTCTGGGCCCTTTTTGCACATCACAGAAAGTATTTATTCATTCCTATCCTGTCTGCCTCTCCACTTATCCATTAAACAGTGCACTATGTCAATGAGAAACCCTGGTCATGTCCTTCTGTTGTACTGTACTTAAATCAATAAATCACATACATGGGCAAACATTAGTACTCTGGAATCATGGAGGGTTTTATCAGTCCTCTTATTGATTTGTGTTTCTATGGTTACTAATTCAGGCAGAGCTAAGATAGGCGGCATCTAACCCTAAAACTGTTGTTACGATGTATTTGGCTGTCCCTAGCTTCTGTCCGAATGAGAATATTAACTCTAAATGCAGACACGTCCAGGTTACCCAACTTTAACTTCCCCTTATATTATTGCCTATTTAAACTGGAAACCTAATGTGAAATCTGAAACCCAGCTTAGAAAATCAATGTGTCCTCTATACCTTAATGACTTTTACAAAAAAAGTAATCTTTTGCTCACAAACCATTTGACAGTTACATGACATCTTTGTAACCAGGGGTGCCAAAACTTTTGATTCTCACTGAGTAATCAGTTTTTAAAGTTGTTGACATGATGGCTTTAAATTTTCATTTAATTGTGCCTGCCACAATATGTCCATAGTACTCTGCACAGCCGTCTGACAAGTGAGCATGGCCAGCTAAAAGAGGAGCTGGAGGCTGTGAGGC
Organism: Pseudomugil tenellus; assembly: GCA_037177515.1. Classification (NCBI taxonomy): domain Eukaryota; kingdom Metazoa; phylum Chordata; class Actinopteri; order Atheriniformes; family Pseudomugilidae; genus Pseudomugil; species Pseudomugil tenellus. Next base: position 8,997,598 of record JBAMHX010000024.1, read on the forward strand.
AGCACAACATCCAGGTGGTCAGGGAGCACAACCATGTGAAGCAGGCCTGTGAAGAGCTGAGGAGGCTGCATGAAGGCGACCAGAGGGAGGTGGCGGATATGAGGATGTTGCACCACCAGGTACCTGTGTATATCCCATCGTGGTCACAGTGATATGGAACACATAACCGTAAAATTATGCGGAAGTCTGTTTCCCCCTGAAATGGAGCCAAGCAACACACTAACAAATCTAAACATCTGGCGTGGGTAATGACGAGAGACATTGTGATTGCAGCTGTGGACTGTTCCTGTAAAAAAGTACAAAATAAAACCTAATGAACTAACCTGCACTAATAATCAGAGTACTTACCAGAGTACTTACTAATCAGGCTCTTCGTGTTGCACTTCAATAGTGCCGATGGAAGCAGGTGTCTCATCAGCTGCATCATGGTATCTAGTTACACTTTGCCTCTAATTTGCTGGTCATCATTCTGGATCATCATATTATTCTGGCTCTGGATGCAGCTCTGTCAGTTTATGATCAACGAAATAATAACAGGCAAAGACCGTCTTGGGTGGGTGTTTTAACTTCAGCGCTGCGAGCCATTGTTGTGAAATCGCCTTCTCTCTGCATCATCTTGCAAATGACTTTATGGTTGTAACATGCTCCATTCATAAAATATTTACATTTCTGCGAGTTGCGTATATATCCATGTCATCCCCGAATAAATTTGTGTGAATATATCAAGTAAAATCTCACTTATAAAATACACTACCTGCTAGTTAGTGAAGACCGGAAGTGAACAACTGAGCTTCCTGGGAGACCAGGTGTCATGGCAACACTCGGTGTCATAACGGGAAAGTGGTGGATTGGATATGCACTCAAATATTCGTTTCCTCCTCTGAATGCCCTTGACATATAAATAGCTAGGTCTTGACATTTGGCTTAATTCAATTTGATTCTCCTCTTTGTGATCATTATTTCCAAGAGACAACTTTGTTTGGTCTAATGAAGTCAGACGAGGTTGCCGTATCTCCATCGATCAAAACATTCTTCGAAATGAGAAGCAAAACGAAAACTGTCTTCTACTGTTACTGCAGGATACAGTACACTCAGCTGCATCATAAGCAGACGTTTGGATCTTTAAATGTTTGCAATTTTTAGCATAATTGTGGGAAAATGTAGTAGCACTATTTGATAGTAAAGATGCCTCATTGTATTATGTCATCATTAGGTACAGGACTGTTCAGCCTCAGTCCAATAAGGAATCCAAGTAGCTAAGCAAAGTGACCTTTTTTTTTTTTTTTTTTTTTTTTTTTTTTTTCTTTTTGTTTAGGGGTCAAAGGCCAATCAAAAAGGGACGAAAGAAAAGGATGTTGGAGGAAACCTCTTTTCCCCTTTGGGGCTCTGTCTGTTAAAGGCCC
>JBAMHX010000024.1:9026562-9053619 GCA_037177515.1 Pseudomugil tenellus
ATAAATCAGAAACTTTCCGTAGAAATCCACTTACGCCGCTTTTTGTGCGTAAGCAAGCTTTATAAATGAGCACCCTGGTACCTAATATCAGTCAGAGTACGTCTGGCTAGCACATGAAGGTCTTATGGCCCCCCCCTTTAAGAATGTCACTGACCCATTGCCAAACCCATCTTGCTGGAGGATGTTGCAGGTAACAGAATGTCATCCATAGCGTGTCACTTGTATATTGTGCCCAGTCAATCCTGGTGTTCTCTGGCAAATGCCAATTCAGCTGCATGATGTTGGGTTGTCAGCTCAGGCCCCCACACCACACTCGTATTCTGACGGTTTAAGCAAAAACATGCACAAAAGTGGCCTGCAGGAGGTCATTTGGTATGGCTCTGGCAGTGCTCCTCCATGCACAAAGGAGCAGATACTGCTCCTGCTGCTAGATCACTGCAGCCCCCTCCAGGTGTCCTGGTACACTATGCTGTCTCCTGGTATCTCTTCCATGCTCTTGAATATTGTACTGAGAGTCACAGCAAATCCTCTCGCCACAGTCTTCATTGATGTGACATCCTGGATGAGCTGCCCTTCCTGAGCAGCTTCTGTGGGTTGCAGACACCGCCTCGTTACCTTTTAGTGGTGCACACTGGCTCACATGACCAAAAATAAGCCCGAAAGGATGAAAACGGGGAACTGATCTGGGGCCATTCTTTTACATTTTTTTTTTTTTTTTTTTTTTTTTTTTTTGGGTTGACTGCCGCTCATTTCCACCTGTTGTCTGTTCCATTTGTACATTTATTCACAACAAGTGTTGCATCCAAACTGGACGGATTGATATACCAGAAGTCTAACTCTTGAGTTATATGAAATGATTGTATTTCCTTTATTATTGTGCGAAGGGTAGTTTTAGTTTACTTCATGACACACATTGTAACATTGTCATGAAAAATGCTGTGGCTATGCAAGAGTTTAAACGTGCATGTGCTACAGGCTAATTTTCATATCTGCAGTGTTTACGAGAGAAAATTATGTATTTATATTGTGTATGAATGTTTTTCTTTTTTAATTTTTCTCAGTTTATACTGTAAACCTTTTTGTCATATCTATTATTTTTAATAGACTCTTGTACTTTTACAGTCACTTTATTACCAGTTCCCCATATTTGTTTTGTATGATTTTAATGTATTTTGTACAAACAAAGCTGTGTTTCTTCTAACATAGCAGTTAATATGATCCCCATCTCCACATCTTTCACCCATCTGACAGCAGCTGCTGTTAATCAGCTGCTCCTAACTATCCACTGTTACCACACAGGGACAGGGACACTTAAGTTAGCGTTAGCTATTATTAGCTTACCTTATAGTAACCGTAACTTCTTCGAAATTGCAATTGCTGTGTCTGAAACTGTCTCGCATGTTGCAAAAGTCTTCGGAGACTTTGCAGGATCTTTTGGCTGCCAAACGATGACTGTTTTCAATATATTCCTTGTGTCCCGTAGCCAGTATGAACCATAGTCCGAGCACCAGTTGCGTTACCTTCAGCTGTGTTGTTTTGGTTGCGTTTGTGTCACATACATATGACATCACGGAAGGTTGAAACGCTGGAATGTGCTGGACACCTCCTTCAACAGAGGGTCCGGGATCACAATGGAAACGCAGTTTAATTTAAATAGGGTTCTATTGATCTGGGGCGTGCGGGGGAGAGTAGGTACTATGGAAATCCGGCATCTGTCTATAAATGGAAAACTTGAATTCTTGCAGATGGCAAATAAACACTAAGTACAGTGTTTTTGTATTTTGTAATGAATGTATGTGTATATAAAGTTGTTTTTGTTGTCTCAGAGAGCAGAAGGACCCTCTGTACTTGCGGGATAAACTATCTCAAAAACATTCCAAGGAGCAATTTGAGGCAGCACAGAAAATAGAGCAGGACTACAGTCGCTTCTTCACAGGTTGGTGAAAATATTTTTTTCCCCCTGATATACCAACACTAGTTTTGAAATGGAGGCTGTCACACCGATAAAGTTGTGAAGGAAGATTTGTCCCCATTACCTGTTAGAAGTCCACCCATCAAAACTAATCACATAAAACTTATTTCTGTCTCAGATCTCTGGTTTAATATATTCACTGAAACCATTTAGTTTCAGCTACTGACTTTTTTTGACACTGTAGTCTGAGTCTGGAGGTAGTCGGTGGTTTGTAGAACACAGTGTCTGTGTTCTCAGATCAGTTAAGTTTTGGTATCTGGAGCAGCAGACAGAGACACCCAAACTGTCTAAGTGATTAATGACCATAATAAAATGGGCATCTTGGGGAGGAAAGGCTCCAACATTAAACACCAACAATGTTGGGAACTTTAATGATAGTTTTAGTATCCAGTTGTGGAGGACATTAAGTGAGGCTGAGCAACGGGTAAGTTAATGAGATTTTATTTAGCAGGCAAAAAAACAAAGATGATGCTTATCAAGGTCTTTCACTGTAAAAACAACTTTATTTAAGAAATAAGTCAACAGTACACTTCAAAACTTGGCAGAGAAGTGCTTACTTATGTTTAATCAGGGTATATAGCCATTTTATTTACTTTATTCATAGTTTTGCAGAGGATTCAATAAGGCATTTTCAATAAGAGACCTGCTTTCTAGGCAGGCTTGTCAAACACACACACAGTGCTAAAAGTTGTGCAGTGTGAGGTCTTCCCTTTCAACATACATCACTGCATCAGTAGCACTTGCACATGACCCCCCCCCCCCCCCATATATCTGCGATTAGACTAACTTCCTCACTCAGAAAAACATAAAGCTGCAGATGCACCAACTGATTACAAGTGACAATCTTGGTGTAAGTTACTGGTGACCTCCTGTGGCCTTATTGATCATGATGGGACGCAGAACTGATGGCTCAATCATTACCTCTTATAGGAGTTTCTGTCACTTGTCTTTATGCACTAGATTTCCCCAAACTTCCCGGATATTTACACATTAAATATGACGTTTTTATGGATTTTTCTCTGGCAGTTTGGCTTTGTTTGGAAATGCAAAGCCTTTGGTAGAAACTCCTTTTTATACCAAATCCTGACATCCTCATCTGTCCCTAGTTAATCTGCTGACTGCCCAGCCTTCCACAGCTGGGTTAGTTCTTTATTCCATCAAATTTCTCTCTCTTCGACTCTACCAGTATTTATCAAATCAAATTTAAGAATATTTAATGTTTCAAATGCAATGAAGTTGGCCTGCAAAAACACAGAAAATGAAGTCGAGTCTGTTAAAGGTTCAAACGGATGAACAAATAAAACCTTTCACTAAACTTTGACTGAAGTTTAGATATTGTCACAATTTTAGATATGAATTAATTTATTCTCCACGGAGTTGATCTGTTCTCACCCGAATAAAAAAAAAACCTCATGGTTTGCTGGATCAGAGAAAAAAAACAGTGAAATGTATCGAAACTTGGAATATTACTTTTCCTTAAGTGTATAGAATTTAACAAATACACAGAAAATTAACTATTTGCCTCTATTTATACTCGTTTTATGATCTATGCTGCATTCAATCATTTCAGCCTTTTTTTTCATGCAATTCTGACGTGTCGCATAAGAAGCTGCCATTACAGAATTTATAATTGTTGTTTTTAAACAGGATAATATTGATGTTGGTAATTTCTTTTTTTTAATAGTTGAAACCTGTTATTTAGAACAAACCTTACATGAAGGGTTATATGAGAATAGGTTGCATCTGTCTTTACTCAGGACAAAACTTAACCAAAAATATCAGAGTTTAACACACCATTTAACCCCCAACCCCATCTCTGTTGCAGGTGTTGTTCAAGGAGGAAGCGTCTCCTACATTTGTACTCAAATCAAGACCATTGTGGACCATGAACAGAATAAAGTCTTGTGGATTCCAGATGGAGCACCCTAAGAAGCTTTCACCACATGCCACTCACGCTGTCTTTTTCTAAATGATGGTACCTGCAATAAATCGGTACACAATAGACACTTTGGTTAACATCCAAAACTGTTTCACTAAAGGTAATATCAGCACTAACGATGATCATGAAATATTCCCACTACAATATCTATCTGTACTACAGATAGATTTGTTTACACTAGTATTTGATACTTGAATATTTTATTTTCACTCATATGTAGTAGCACTCCTTTAATCCCTCTTTGTCTCACAAATATGTTGGACTATGGCAAAACTGCCCCAATGCAAACCCAGTATGCTGTTCCTGAAATGAAGATGGATTCTTATTTATATGCATTTTCCTGCCATTTAATTTATCTAATCAAATGAAAGCAGCTGCTTATGAACCTTTTTTTGTTATACAAATGTAGTTGTCTAGATAATAGGTATAGTATTTTCTAATTGATATCCATGTTATAGAAGAGAATTTTGCTTTCCTTCACATAATGTCTCATTGTGAATTTTAGTTCTTGAACATAATATTGTGCCAAGATGAAGTTATGTTTTTGTTGTTGTTGTTGAAAAAATAACATCCCAGCATCCATTTTGAGTCATTCTGCAGGTTCACTAGTTTTACCTGTTTGTTCCTGCTTGCATTTTCCACTGATACTGCCAAGGTAGTTCTTCATTGCTAAATGGATTTTTAAGAAGGGATATTTAATTTCTGGTTTATGATTGGCTGTTAGTTCAACACATTCACAAGTACCTCTTGAAATATGCTGACACATTTCATTAATTCTTCAACTGAAGGTTATTTTCTCTATTATTAAACCAAATTCCAGGTACTGGATCAAAAGTTGTCTGTTTTTTTTTTTTTTTTTAAACTTTTTTTGTTGAATGATCTTCTGGAGTTAATGCACTTTTTTTCCACCAGAGGGCGTAGATAGACAGATACTATTCAGATTTATTAAAACATGTATTAGTGATTATCATAAAAAATACGTTAAACTATAGTGACCGAAATAAGCCTGAAGGCAGTTAAATACTCTTATGTTTAATATTGTATTGTGTTTGGGTACAAGTTGCAGAATAAACTAAAGTTTTACTTTTTTAAGGTGTCGGAATATATTTTAACCAAAAAAAAGAGAAAAAACTGAGGGGTTGGGAGTAGTTTAAAAAATCAAGTTGGTATCAAGAATCAGAATATAAAATGTTGCCACCAAAGTTTGAGAAATAGAGGAATGTATACACAAAGTAATAAAATATTGATAAAGCGTCCCTATAAATAACCAGAAGCATCTACGTCTGCTGCTGACTCCTCCCCCGCTACCTGTAAATCTGCGATGCCATCCTCCAACAAATGGATGTGACAGGCGGACACAGCATCCGGAGAGCCACAACCACCAACAAGAAACTGTTTTACCAGCCAAACCGTTGCTTCTGTTAAGAATATTTGAAAATAAACGGCCACTTTTAACGTGAGGAGCGCATTCAACAGTGCGCGCAGCTCAGAAGAAGCGGACCTGCTGAACGTCCAAACAAGGTGGAGGAGAAAGCGAAGCCACCGACAGGCGAGGACATCACGCTTCTTTCCTCTGACAACAAGAGATAAACCAGGACAGCGAGATAAATCAAACGTCTTAAGGTTGGACAAAATGTGTTTTTACGCACAGCTCAAACGGATGACGCGCGAGTCCTGTCGTGAACGCGCATCGTGAGGCGTGCGACCAATATCGTGATTTCAAAAGAAGTTTATTTTATTTATTTCTTTATTATTCCCCGTGTGGATGCCGTGGATCCAACTTTGCCTCCCTTGCCCCAAGTGAAGCCGTGTAGAGGAGCGAGAAGGTGGATAAGTAAACATGCGTGAGCCGTTGGGGCATCAGGGGGCGCTGGCTGGAGCTCCCCAAAGCGCCTGAATCCCGCTTGAGTTGGTTTTGTTAAAAAAAAAAAATTAAAAAAAAGATTTGATTTAGTTGAGTGAGGGGCGGCGGGTGAGCAGAGGCCAATAATGTCAAAAGGCACGGAGCAACACAACCCATCAAGCCACAAGATGAATGTGATCATCCCGTTTTCAGCCGATGTGCCCTGTGACGGCAACGGCCAGAGGATGTGGTGGGCTTTCCTCGCCTCTTCCATGGTCACTTTCTTTGGGGGTCTCTTCATAATCCTGCTATGGAGAACTCTTAAATATCTATGGACTGTATGCTGCCACTGTAAGGCCAAAAAGAAGGTATGTATAACAGAAGTCCATCACAGTTGGTTTTATTTGTGCGTGCCAACAGCATGTTAAGTTGGTTTGGTTCAGGAAACCAGTTTATGATTAAATCAGTTCTAAGATTTCATCTACAGAGAACACTGCACGATTAAAGAATGAACTCTGCTATTCTTGGCCTAATGTGACAGCAACGGTGAGATCCAGTTAAAAGTAATTAAGCAGGCGAAGGGAAACGTGTCTTTTAACACTTGTTGGTGGGTCCACCTTCCACATAACTGGTGTTGATTCTGAAAAAACAGGTTTTTATGGTTCTTTTAGATGCAAACTGTAGGGTTTTAAACTTTGTTACTGTCAAGTCTTGTGCAGCTAGTTATGGCTTCAAGTTTTTTTTTTCCAAGTTTGAGTATAAAAATGATAGAATATGTCCTTCAAAAAAGTATGGACTGTATCTTCTACTGAGTGTTTGGGCCTCATTGTTAAGGCTCTGTATTACTGTACAAGGAGTCTTTCTGTGTGGACAGGGTAAGTAGTTTGAGCCATTTTTGCTCCACCTGAATAATTTTCATTAAATGTTAATGAATACTGTTGTGTGTCAAATAAGTCAACCAGTTATCTGCTTGAAATGTGTCAAAGTAAAACTTATTGTGAAATTAATTTATCAATAGATGGATATTTTTTTAAAAATGTAATTTCAGAAAATCTGCATTATCTGTTTGTTCCTGGAAAAGGTGAGGGTGGTTCGGTCCTTTCAGGACACAGAGCTGTTACAGATCTGTCACATTTCTCAATATCTGCTTGGAGTAGATCTAAAAACCAAACCTTTAACATTAACATCCTCATTTTCTGTCTTTTTAATACATAATGTATAATGTTTAGATTTAACGGTAGGAACAAATAACCTGTTGGGTTGTTTTGAATATAGGACTTGGACATTATATTATCAAATGATGGAAAATGTATACATTGGTATCCTTAGCAAACAATAAAGATGTTACTGACTAATCTTTTAGTTCCCCATTTGATAAATACTGAAGTTTTGAATTAAAGCTGAAATAATGTGGATTGATGAACCCCTGTCAAGTGAACATTTCCACAGAGAGATTGGGAAAACCAGCGTCATTTCCATTTTAATTTAAAGGAAGAAAGAAAAAAAAAACAAAAAAACTACAAACAGAATCATTGGATTTTTTCTGGGACCTTTAAGTCAACAGCAACTAGATTTCTCCAAAAACTGACACCGTTAGGGTTGTTGTCCTGCAATAAACCACGTCTTCTAGTCTCTTCACTATCAATACATTTCTGATTTTTTTCAACACTTTATGAATAAAAGATCCAGTTTGTAAAAGGACAAAGATGGAGTGGCCGATAAAGGTGCCTGAGATGGAACACACTGTGTTTCTGTGTTCATGTCTCAGTCAGAAAGAAAGAAAGAAGTTAAATGACAAAGCCTGTTAGCCGACCAGTGCTGACCTTTTTCAAAGGACATCTGTATCTTTTTTTTTTGTGTGTGTCCTTTAAATCCAGTAGAAAATAAGATTGCAGCTAACAATGATGTTATCGGATTGATCTGCTGAAAAATGGGGCAGGAAAAAGCTTTCTGTCCACCAAGAATCCAGAAAAACAGAAAAGAAAAGAAGCACATTTGAGCAACAGGAAGCAACAGATCTGACATATTTTTGCTTTGGTTATGTAATCAAAAGATCACGTAATTTTATTGCAGATTTTAGTTCTTATTAACAAAGAATAACTACTTTTTATAGATATGAAGAAATGAAACAGGATGAGGTTCTTCATTTCCACAAAGAGTTCCTGTGTGAATTAAAGAGAGCAGTCAGATTCTGTGTTTCTGCCCTGATTTTTGCCAAGCGGAGCTGGTGAGCTCCACCAACCTGTTGTGTTACTCGGAGGGAGTCAGCCAGAGAAGAGTCATCCTTTCGCTTCCAATCTCCCCGCACCACCTCTCTCTCTCTCTCTCTCTCTCTTTCTCTCTCTCTCTCTGCCTTTTGCTCTGCTGGCATTAATGTCATACCTCTGTTCCCGTGTCTTTCTCACCCTTATTTCTCATCCAAAAATCAACTGGCCTCTAAAGAGTCAGAAATGCAGTGTCAGGTGCATACAGTATGTGCTGGATGAATCAGTGTTTTTGTTGCTAAGCAACAAGCAAGCTAAGAATTTCATTATAAGAGTAAATCTGTCTCTGTTATGCAGTTGTCTGGGCTGTGAGATGTGGCAAGTTGTGTTGAAGGAATTGACCCCCCCCCCCACACACACACATGCACTATGCAAGTCATTAACAGCCTGAATGTGGAGATTTCAGTGCATTGTTTATAGATGGAAGTTGATGATCTGTTTTCAGCTTGTTTCCTTTCCTCAGTGGGCGTTCACTGCCCACTATGTCCAGTTCTGTTCTGATGGCTCTTGTGTCTATAAGACTTGAGTTTCTACGGTGAGGCTACACTTTCTAAATCGAATGGTAATCTATAAAAGTCGTTATTTGTAGGACTTAGATAAATGACTGCTATTATAAAGACCAGGAGGAAGAAAGAAACAGCGTTCAGGCCAAATGGTGACATACTTGCAGTGGGAGGATGAAGAGTTGTGGCAGCTCTTCAGTCATGTTGCGCAGTCCAAGTTGTACTGAAGGATCCAGTTGACTTTTTTCATTCACTCTAAAAGCTGTTGGAGGTTAAAGAGTCAGTAAGGTCAATACTAAATGTGGCATTGCCATCGAAAAGCCTCCATCACAGACAGAGACAGCACAGTGGTCCGCGTTGACCCAGTATGACTCATTAAATGCTAAAAACGACTCACATGATTTTATAACGCTACAGTGGGATTTACAGTTTTACTTTACAGTGTTTCAATTGCAAAACAATTAAAATGCATTGCTGTTATAATTGTTTTGTGTATTTAAGCTCCTTTACAGCCATTATTTGCTTGACGTCTGGTCTGATTTACTTTGAATCAACTTAAATACTCGCAGGCTATACTGAGGGAAATGCAGCTCACGCAGGCCTCCTGTGAGTTGCCCAAGTAATTACAAAGCCAGGTGATGATAAGCTTAATATTGGCAATATAGTTTACATTATAGAGAACTGTAATCTCATTTTACTCTTATTTAGTGGCTTAGATGTCTTTAGACACACTCAAATGATTCCTTTCAACTGATAAACACGCATATCTAATATCTATAACCACTAATGTTGTCTAATGGTGTCTTTTCTTTTTCCAAAAGTACCAATTCACTGTGTGCATGTACCTTGTCAACTTTATGTATCTTTTCCACATTATTGTGAACTCTTCTTGTGCAAACTAGTTGGTTTGAACCTTTTTATAGTAAAATAACCAGTGCAAACTTGAGTAACCTCATGGATCTGCACGGATGAACGTCAGAGAGGTAAGCCAGACTGATCCTGTCAGACCCAGACCACCCACTACATGACCAGTTAAGACTGCTTTCTTTTGGATGAAGATACCCGTTGCTGAGGTGTAACAGACCTAAAAGATTAATTGATTTTTGCAGCAAATTATATATCACACCACAGGTCGTAAAACTAATTCACTCAGGGGGTAACGTACATTCTTGATTATTTTTGTGCTGAAAATATATTTTCAGCACCCCCTAAAGGAATATATACCTTTAGGAGGTTCGTATTCTGAGACTGTGTGTGCTTTATTAAAACGAATAAGCTGGTAAACATTAACACGAGTGTTTTGGCATCACATTTATATTGGAATACTGATGTTGGACTTAAAGCAAAAGTATTTGTAGTTTTAGGTAAATCTTAGAATATCCAGTCGTGTGTGGGAGGTTTTTTGTTCTTCTAAATAACATTCAGATTATTTTCCTTTTTTAATGTTGACTAAAAAGCAGGTCATGCACATCCAGATCACCATGTGCACCTTCTAGCAGTGACTCAGTGCTCTTACATGTGTCGGTCTTCTGGCCTGGGGGTGTTTGCAAGGTGGTGATTGGAGGATTCAAATGAAAGATGGGCTTTCATACTGTTGCTTTAAAAGCCATCTAAAATATTGTATCTATGAGGTGAGTGCTTGTGATCAAACAGCAGCAGTTATATTTCCATAAGTTGAAGTAGATGAGTGGCAATTTGCTCTTTGTCCCTGTCTTTTGCACAAATGCACACAAAATTAGAGCATTTTCTATTAACTGCAAGCAAAAAAAAGATAAATGGGAGTTTGTTGGAGTTTGTTGGAACATATTTGATATATTGAAGTAAAGAAGACAAACGTACTTGAACTCAACACAGAAACATCAGCTTTGCCTTCAGAAAAGGGGCACGTTTGTGCATCATCATACTCAGAAACTCTGCTTGTCTTGTCTCTGATATTCCCTGATATATTGGTTTGATTGGCTGTGTGATGAGCTAGGCAGCTATTAGCCACATTTATTGCATAACATAAGCAGCATGCTGCAGTTTTACTGTCGCTTCTCCATCTGGGCTCCAACAGGTTTCTGAATATTGCAAATGTTGAACATCTCATCTGCTGCTTGCAACGTTTTGTCATGAAAACCATTTAATGGTGTAATAGCAACAGTTTATTCCATTTGCATGTAAACTAGACACAACATTTTGTTAAACAAATTTTTCAGCCTCATTTACCATAAATGGCTGGTATTTTGATTAAGAGTCTAAATGTATCCTCATTATGATATTCATAATAATTTGTTTGACACTTTGGAAAATCTTGGAGATCTTCCTCTTTTTTGTGATGAAAATGAACACAGCTGACATTAGTGAGGAGATTCAGATATTTCTGGAAGTTTAACCTCCTCTGAGACGGTTTTGGTTCATTATTAATCTGATTCATATTAATATATTTTTAAATTATTGATTCATTTTTGGAGAAATAGTGTCAGGACCTTCATGTTACATTCAACTTTAATGTACTCTCACTGTGAGAAATGATCCTGAGAATAGGTTCACAGTGCTGATCAATGATCTCTGTAGTCAGCAGGACTTAGTTGAGTTTGCAGAGCCTAAATTTGGAAATGACAAAAAAAAAAAAAAAAAAACTTTTTTGTGTCTGATGTCTCTAAAAATACACATCTTGCATTTAATTTTGATTAAAATAAAGAAGCAGATTGTCTTGATTTACTAGTAGATCAGTGAAATCCTTTAATAGTTAACACTAGGTATATACGTTTTAGTTATAACAACTTAAATGTCAAAAACACAACACTTTGGTGTCACTTAGAAGGCATCTTCCTGTGTTTGACCTTAAGATGAAATCAGCCATAACCTTTTAGTTAGTAATTGGACAGTGTCATGAGGCACAATTCATTAATCTTTGAACTCTGCTTTAAGTGGCATTAAAAGTTATCATGGCCAATGTGGCTTCAGTGTACATTTTTTAAGCTTGGTCATTAAAGAGCAAAAGGAAAACAGCTTGGTGCCAATTAAGCCTTCTTAACGGCTATCACTTCCCTCCGCGCAAACTGTGTCGCGTCATTCATTAAAACAGGAAAAGTGCAGTGAGCATAAATACATCAGATCAAGTCTTCCAGTTAGTTATGTTGGCTATAAATAAGTGACACTTTGCCAAATGAAACAGTGCAATGTTTCATTTCTTTTGGAGAGAAAATGAACGGTGCTCTACGATGTATTTAATTTACAACAGCATTTTCTGTGATGCTTATAAAGTGCAGTGAGTAAGCACTTATGAAAGAAATGCAGCTATACAGGGGCGGTTCTAGAAAAGTGTGATGGGAGGGGCACAGATCTGGAAAGAATGTGACACATTTAAAGGAGGTCCTCTTGATAGAGGGTTTAATTCTAGAAAATAATGAATTATTAACAATAAAATGGCCATCTAATGGGACACTAAAGGAAAAATAGTATAAAATCAAACAGCGAATGGTTACATATTTTATGAACAATTCTTTGTGGGTTGATCTTGCTACATATACTGCTGGAAAATCAAATCTTTCATTGATAATGAAGTCTTTTCAGTCTTTTTTTACATTCCTTTAACAGTGTATAAACAGTTTGGATAGACAAATATGATAATCTCGTTGACAGTTGATGAGACGACGTACAAATACTATGATCAAGAATGTAATTGAAATCTACAATTTTGCCCAGTTTTCTTTAAATGTTTATTAAAATTTTATTGTCTCTGTGCTGTGTACAGGATTTACATAAAATGAAATAGAGACATAGAGGACCCTTGTAACCTTTGTCATTGACCCTTTCGTACTCAGACCCTTTAAGAGGGTAACTTCATGGGTTTCGCTGATAGCAAGAAATTGCTATAAATGGTAATAAAGGTGGCTGCTGTCTTCTTTTTAATTATCTTCTGAGAATTGACCCTATTTCAGGTTAAAAAAGATGTTTTTAAAATCAAGTACCATTGATTTTTTTCTCTGGTGTTGTTATCACCTAAACCCAACCAGAAGGTGTGAAAGTTTTGTTTTTTCATTAATTAACAAAATGATGGCAAAATGATGTAAAAAGAGTGTATTTAAACTCAAACCATGAGTCTTTCTAACAGTAACAAAGTAATGTTGCTGCATAAAGCAAAACAAGAAGTGGAAAAAATTGGTTTATTTGTGTTACTTGAATGTAATCCAGCAGGGAAGAAGTAGTTTTCATTTCTAATGGCTGAATTTATATATGAATGATTGGAAGTGAAGCATGTGATCATGTTATCCAGCCCGTTGCCTTCTTCCTCAAGAAAACGTGTCCTGCTAAAGGAAACATTTGAGAATGATGCCTTCTCCAATGTGGGGAAGCAGTATCTGAGTTATCACTCATCTGTAGTGTGTCTCTGTAAGTTAAAGGCATGGAAAGATAACTTTTTAAGTTGTTTGATTGGAGAACCTGACTTAAAGCTAGTCCGACTAAAAAAAAACGGTATAATTTCAAAAAACATGGCTTAACGATATTTTTTATTCATTCATTTTCTGTGCCACTCGCCTGCTAATTACTGGGATAGGCTCCAGCATCCCCGTGGCCCTGAGTTGGACTAAGTTGAGGACATTTTTTAGTTTTATAAATGCTGTTGTGTGAGAAACTTAAACATCATTGTGTCATAATCGGAAATCTTTTTCAAAACTGGAGCAGCTAAACAAACTTCTTCATGACAAGTTAAACTGCATTTAAGTTTAAAATCAGCCAAACATGCTAGTTTTAGCACAGACAATCCTTTATGTACAAGTTTGCCAAACCATGTTTGCATTACAACAGTATATATTTATATCCCTGAATGCGGAGTGTCGGGGATATAAATCGTCATCCTTCATGTAAGGGGGTTTTCATAATTGGAATTTGACACTTGGTGTACCTGTTTAGGTCTCCAAGGGAACAACCTGCATCAAATTTCAGCATTTTAGGAGTTATGGTTTCCTACTAGGTGGCGTTTTATGGACAAAAAAAAAAATCAGATTTTTGACTATATCTCTGGAACTATTTACATTTGGATTTTGATACTCAGTATATCTCTCTAGGTCCCCAAGTGGATGATCTGTATCGAATTCCACGATTATCAGATTTATGGTTTTCCCACCAGCTTGCGCTTGTATTCTGATTTTTGGCTATATCTCTGGAACTATTTCTCTCATTGACATCAAATGAAGTGCAAATAAAAGGTCATGACCTCAGGATGCATCCTGTCCTGATATCATACCGACACACCAGGTGGAGCTTTGTGATTGAACATGTCTTAATATTATTGTATTGTGTCTATTCGAGGATTGGGGAATAGGAGGGTTGGGGACGTTCAGGATATACCCCTAGCCGTCGCTTGTAACGGCATTGGATTTGTTGTATCCGTTAATGCAGTTTCTAACATACATATCAAAATGAACTCTGTTATATTTGTATGATTGTGTTTCTATGAATAGACAGCAGATGAAGTGAGTCTTTAAGGGGTCTTGTAACGCATCACGTCCAAGTGTCGGTTTAACACCACAAAACTAAACATACATAAGTTATGTTTCATAACCTGAACTCAACCGTTGCTGAGTGATAAGTAGAACACCATGTTTGTCTGATGCACTCACCCTGATCTCTTTATATGGATTCAAAAGTGAGATTTGACTTAATTTCCCCTGAGGTGTTGTCTAAAAGCCAGTCTGATAAGATCTTTATTAAAAATATATATTTTTTTATTCTCCTAAAGTCCTAGTAGATCAGTTCATAACATAAAATGACTGTTTAGCTTCATAATAGCAACAAACTGTTGTTTTCTGATCATAAACACATAACTAACAGATTTTTACTTGTTGCTTGACATCTTTAAACCACAAAATTTCCCTCCCTGGATCCTGTTAGATGCATTAGCTTCTAAGTGAACTGGACATGTTATTATAACGTTATGAGGTTAGCCGCTGAGCTTTGGACAGGCAGTAGGAAGCATAACAAGCCTTGATGCTGCTCTGCTTGTCTGTGACTAATGGCTCTGAACATGATTGCATTTCCCTGTGCTGCCACCTATTTAATAATACTGATGAGGATGACTGAACTTAAAAGCCTTTGGGTGGGTGGAAACAGTGTTTACTTGAACATTTGCAAGCATATACTTTAACACGTTAAGTGTGTGGAGCTCAACTTTTTTACATTATCTTAAATATATACTTTTTTCTGCTTCTAGCACTTAAGATGTTGTCTGAATAGTTTACTCTAAATGCTGGGAAACACTAGAAAACCTGAAAAATGTGTCAATACTCATATACTCTGGAGGCTATAGCCCAAATGCTGTTATCGGGTTTGTCCACCTGCAGTACTTAAGGAAAAATATGCAGGCTGGACTGATCTGTTAAGTGATTTTTCTCTCTAAGCTGAAATGGTGCTTTTATTCAAACATGGTTTTACTGTGACACACAGCACTTTAATATTTAATTTCACATAGCTCCATCTTCTAAAGTAGAAGTGTGTTGGTGCTCTTAATGCTTCTTTCAATCAACAAATCCCATAAAAGACCAAAACCAACAATCATTTGGTTCTTTTGAGAAGTGTTTATTATGTATTCAAAGAACCCATGCAACTTACTCCCACAAAAACTATTAAGGGATGACTCAGAATAAGTCATTTTTATGTTTTAAAGAAATCCCATGAAAGACCCAAACCAACAATGCGGTAATCCCTGTCTGAGTACTGTCTGAAACCCCTTATTCTGTCACTGGGACTACGCTGCGACACCATTGATTTCTGAAGACGTAAATCTTTTAACAACAGCCAAGAAATAGGAAGTTTAATATCTTTAAAAGGGCTCAGTCACTTTCTAAAGCAGCTGGATTTTATGTTTAGTAAACATAACTCAAGATGAGGACCAGAAATACTGCTGGGGAGTATTTCCAGCAGGCCATTGATACACATTTGTTCTCCAGAAAGAATTGCAATAAAGAAAGAACACAAAACAAAAAAACACCTACAGTACCTATGTCTTTTTGTTGATATTATAGAAGAGCTCAGTGTTACACAGTGATACCAGGAATTTACTTGTTAGTGGGAGGAATTTGTAGTTTCATTTGATCATTTTTTAGCAATTTTATGGCATTGAATTATGACTTTTATAAACATATCCCGAGCTTAGAAGGTTTAGTATCATTTGAGTCAAATGATGCATTTATAAGCGAGGCTATGTCTAAATTTTTTTCTTACTGCTATTTTCTAAAAAGAATCTCAATCAAAAAATCAAAATCTCAGTGCAAAACACTGAAAATATTTCTCATCCTTTCCTCTTTGCCAGACTGCAGGAAAACTAATGCCTTACATCACAACTGTAGACTGATATGCGTGTCGTAAAGCATATTCATTCATCTTTCAGTTTAATTCAGTGATGCTGCAACTCCCTCCAGCTTTACAGAGATTTATGGTGGAGTGGAAGCACAACACATGCTGCATGCCAGGAGTTCTTTGAAGCTCGCTGCCCTATTACAGGGACACACCAGAGTCCATTTTGCATCTGGAGGATGCAGCATGCTGAGATCTTGGGCATAAACACTCCAACAAAGAAGAGTGCTGCGATAGCCTTGCATGCTAATAGCAACCATGTGAATGGTCGTTTTCCCTATCTTTATCACACGAGTAAAACGGTATCAGACAGGACTCAAAGAAAGAGAGAGAGAGATGTGAGAGATGTATTGTTGAGGCAAAGAAAGATGTCACAGAGATGTATTAGCCTCCTGAATGTGGGGATGCTTCATTGAGGAGCATGGCTAACCTCTACATCCGGTGTCGATTTCCTGCTCTGTGAATCATGCCAGTCCCAGCAGACAGATGGAAAGGCATAAAGAAAGACAGTTAGTCAGACAGACAGACAGACAGCCCACTCAGTGGAGCAGAAACACCAGGAGCTCACTGGCTGCTATGGATACACACTGCTGGAGCCTCTTTGCTGCTCTCGCTGTATGTTTACAGAATGCATGTGCACAAGCATGGACGTTGGTTTGTTTTCATGGCCTTGAGCCTGGTTGCTAAATTTGAAGCGATGCATTTGTGTTTGTGAATTGGTAATTTTATGTTTATACTGCTCTGCACAGCTGTTAAGTGCAAATGGTGTGCTTGTATGGAGCGATGATTAGCACCTGAGTGGAACGCATTTCATCGTTCCACCTTTCAGTATTTTTATCTCAATGCTTTGCATTTGCCCTCATAACATCCAGGAAAATTATTTTTAGGAAGAAGCAGATTCTTGAAAGTAGTAACTACTTTGTAGGACCAATAAAAAAGCAGACACAGTTACCGAGCAGCAGGTGAACAAGGAGTGGAACATTAAGCATTACAACTGTCAGACTTTTCTTTTTTTAACTGGTCTCATTGTAGACCAGGAATAATGAATAATGTTAATATTTCTTGTTTAAAGCTGGGACATCCACTTCTGGTTGCAGGTTTTGGGAGGAAAAAAGGCAAAATCTTACAAGTTTTACACTGAGCAACGACAGCAAATGAACCAGCAGCTCTTTGAGAATTTTATTCTTTGCTTTTCATTCTTTTTATATGACCTGAAAGACAAAGAGTCCTGTTAAAGAAAAATAGCATTGTGAATGTTCTTCATGTTCACAAAAGATACATGAATAGAAAAATGTAAAGATTTATGTGTAGTGAAAACCAAACACTGGAAAGTTTTTCCAGAGGGAAGGATCCCCCAGAATGAGGCAGTAGTTTCATGCGCCAGCTGCAGGCTCATATATAAGACATTAAACTTTACATTATAACCAAAAAATCTTTTTCTGAGAAAGTTTTGTCCTATTTGTAGTTTAACTGCTTAATTGTTTTTCCCTTAAGGAGGTCCATCGGATCACCTCGGGCGATGGCATTAAGCGTGCGGACAAGGATGATGCTGCTGCCAGCGAGGTGGGCTGGATGACTTCAGTCAAAGACTGGGCCGGTGTGATGATATCCGCTCAGACGCTGACAGGAAGAGTCCTGGTGAGTTCACACTCGGTCACCATAAAACGGCAGCCTATTGAGTGGTTAGTGAGATCAGGCTTAACACATGATCGCTGAACATCGCAGCTGTGCGCTCAAGTCCCTCATTGTTGATCTGCTGCATGAAAAAAAAAAGTATTTCTTATCATAAAACAAGTCAGAGCCCTCCCCGTGAGGAGCATGCAAGTCTGACAAGTCACAAATTGGCCATGGTTGATTGGTCCTTGAATTTATATTTGCTTGTCTGACCTATAAATAAACCCTTTACACTTGCACATCTTGCTCGTTTATCTCTCAACAAAGCCAGGGCAACAAAGCGAAGCGATTTAAAGAGTGTATTAAGGTCATACTCCCCATAAAGTCTACAGACTGTGGAGAAAAACCGATGCAGATGGAGGCAAGTGCAAGGCAGCAATTGCATCTGATTAACTGACATGGTTGCCATGGTGCTTGATGCATTTGATTGCGTCACATAAGGCGTCTTTGACTATCATTTTGTATATTTTAGTGAGATACTAACTAGATTCTTTTTTCATGACAACTTTTTGACCTTGTGTATTAATGAATAGTTGAGTGCTGTTCCATGTGACAGAAATATTATTTTTCTTTTCATCATCATGTTTTTGTTAACAAAACATTGCAAAAAGTTCAAATACATTTGTAGGAACTTCTGAAGCTTTTGAGCTACAACTAGAGCTTTCAACCCCAACCAAATATACATGTCCTTCTTCAGCCATCTAAAGCAGGTGATGCAACCTAATATGTTCAGCGGATGCTATTCTGGACATTGTACAAAGGTAGCATACAAAGATAAACATATGCATATAGCCTTGGGCTGCATTTGATGGTACATTGTGAGCTGGAGATACCAAACAGGATCAGCAGTAATCAGGCATTGCTGATGTAATCCAGAAAGGGTCTCCATGTTTTGAGGATTGAGTGTTGTCTTTCTGACATTCTGGAAATCATTTCCTTATATCCTACTATGTTAGACTGTTTTGTATGGTCTCACATTGCTTCTGCATCAACCTGCTGCAAGTCCTTTGAGGGTTTTTTGGATGTATCAAGCACACATGTGGCTGGCTTTTTGGTTAAGGAAGTATTAAATGGTTAATTTACCAGAGGGATTTTTCTCCCACAAACCTTTAACCATATCACATGTGTAGCTTTGTTCCAGATTTTTTAAGGCAGTGCCAGCATAGATCATTACTCCTCAGTTTTAGGCAAGCCAATCATTTTTTGGATGATGAAGAACAGGTTAATTTGCATTGCAAGTTTATTCCTAGATAAGTCATGCCTGTTTTGTGCTTCTGTGTGAAGAGAAAAAATCTTCAAGGCGTAAAAGAAATACTCCCATTCAGCCCTGTCAAAGGCTTTCTTTGGGTCTAGTGAGAGAGCTGCAACAAGATGTAGATTTTATTCATTTGCCCAAATTATGTGTAGTGTTCCCATATTGACTCTTCAGAAAGCCTACAGGTGGGATTGTTGGAAGTCAATTTTCCAGCTTGTTCAACAGTAATTTTCCCAGGATTTTACAATCTACATTTCCTAAAGATGTAGATCAGGACTTGGGACATTGTTGACGGTGTTTCTCCATTTTGTTGATCAGCATAACCTTGTTCTCATGGGGAGTTGGACATTTCCCAGTGCACTGCTAAAACCTACCAATAACCTGACGCAAGTATATCACAAACTCTTTTATTACAATTTGCTGAGAAGCTGTGTTTCCCAGAGCTCTGTCCTCACTATGCCATTGGTAGTATTTTTACTTCATGTAGATAAATGTCACTTTTTGTAAGGTCCATGTTATATTGCAGTAAATATGCAAGACTTCTAAGACTAAGAAATACTCATATTGGAAGAAATTCTCCATTATGAAGTGTCGAGTTCTTGCTATAATTCCTGAAAAATAATTGCATATCTCCATTTTCCTTGGATTTTATTAATCATGTCCGGCTCCAGTCCTGGAAGCCCACAATCCTGGAGGTTTTCCATGCATCACCAGTACCAAAGCAGTTGACTCAAGTTATTCAGTCATTATGTTGAAGTTCATTGGCTTTTGTATCCATTTAATAGAAGCCAGGTGTGTTGGAACAGGGGTGCATCAAAAATCCACAGCACAGCGGCCCTCGAGGACTGACTTTTGACACCCCTGGGCTAGACGGATCAACAGCGTTGTTGTTGCAAATTCTGCCTTTTTTCCAACAACACTATCATATCTCACTACATTTATTTGGTTAAAATGGACATGATCTGGGCTTTGGAGATAAAGGTGTTAAAGATACTTTACTTGTTCCACTCAGCCAATCTTTCTTTTTTTATTTTACATTTATATGATATAGAAATATTTGTAAATGAAATAAATGCGTAAATGCATCTCATACAATCTCATATAATAAAAGGGGCAAAAACAGAAGCTTGATTATGTATTCAATATCATTTTATAGCAGAGTCTGCTATAAATATATATACATGATGCATCATTATGTGAAAGGGAATTACTAAATTTCCAGCACATTACCTTTTACATCAATGTGTGTGACGGCAACGCTAAGCTTACCACAATGCTAGAGTGTACACATATACCAAACCTGACATGAATTCTTTCATGTAAACTCAAAGACAACTACTTTAATTTTGAATTATTATTCTGAATAAAGACATCATGTAAGCGTATATTAGATCCATTTTGTTTTGTTAAATTTTCATTTAATTTTGTGTTTACACCCAGATTCCCAGAAGTTATCTTTATGAATCTTCATATGCAGTATTATTTAGTTCAAACCAGTTAAAAATATTTTACAATTTTAGTTTTTTCTTAACTTTGTGTGATTTTTTTTTATTTTACTATTTTATACACCTGGATTCTAACAGTAGTTAAAGAAATAAGGTAGTTTAGTGGAAACCATGCTGAATATATAAATCACGTTGCTTTGATAGCACCATATAGTTAAAGGGACAATAAAATAAGGGTTATTTAAATACTTACACCTCCCTTCTCATGAACCCTTATTTAGATCAAGAGTTATGTTATTAACTTCAGTGGATTAAATCTGTCTCTTGCTTCTCTTTTTTCTCCAGTCTGTACTTGGCCCGGGTATTACTCCTGCAGACATGCATGCCGCCTTGCATGCTGGAATATATCCAGATGTATCAGGTGGTGAATTGCTTGTGGAAAGCAATGACGTTCCCCAGAGAGTTGAACACATGACTTTCTCCTTTAAACACACAGTAGCAATGCTAGTTCATGTTGTTGTCACTGGTGAAGACAAGTTTTTCATGTTGCTGCTAACATATTTTACTTACAACTTATAAAATAAATTAATTTCCACTGAGTTTCTGTAGGAGTTTGAGTTTTATCAGGTTGAATTAAATGTGACTGGGGAGCTCTGCTGTCTTGCCTCTATAGTCTTACATTGTTAACCAGGAAGTCATGATGGAGGTTTTCTTGAATTTTGTCTTTTTTAATCTCATAAGTGTGTTTGATTGTGGCTGTCAGTGCTTGGCATTGCATGTAATAAGACAGAGAGAAGATGAAATGAAACTGCACGAGTGGGAGTGTCATGCTAAGCCTTGCCGCAGTGCTCAGGGCTTGATCCCACTTTCACACACCCCCTTAAATGTGGTGCAGCATCTCCAGTTGGCACAGCGTGCAGAGGTTGTTAATCATTGATTCTGGTTGAGCCATACACACAACTAATATAACCCGATGTGGAATATTTCCGAAACAGACTTCAAGCATGTGGGACAAAAACTTTCTATCTACTCGTTATATGTGTTTAAAATTGCTTCCTCACAAAAAAAATCTCTAGCTTTTTGCTAGAGATTATCATTTGCTTGTCTTCCTCTACATCATTTGAAACTCATGCGGCAGAGTCATTCCCACAGCTTCTTCCATTCCTTCATCCAAAGCATCAACGCTGGTGACGGTTAATGTTGATAGTAACAGAAGAAAACAGGAGCTCAGCTGCGTTTTCTTGTTTTTTTGCTTGAAAACACCGACGCGCATCCTCAACTCGTGTGTGTGTGTGTGTATGTATGTGTGTGTGAAGCTCAAGTGCTTCGTCTCAATGATGGCTTAACACACAACTGTTTAGCAAGCGCTCGTCTGTAACCATGGCAACTGCAGCTTACCTAAACACAGCAGATGTGTGTTTTCTCTTTCAGCCTTTTTAGGGCACACATTTAAGCCTATTTCCAGGCCATCTGAGAGGGGGTTTTACCAGGAAGTACAAGCAAAGGATGGCTTAAATAACATACACAGGATGTTTATGTACATGTATTTATCGCGAGGATGCTTTTGTGTGTGTTTGTTGACCTACTATTCCCACATCTTCACCTATATTTTTCTCTTCAGACATTTTCTTTTTGCATGTAGCCTGTTTTCTCTTCTCTTACTCCAGCAGGGCTGATGAGTAGTTTTGAAGGTGAAGAGATTACCTTTTACTTCATCACCCCAGGAGTTTCAGTTACAGCTTCATCTGAATTCAAGTCTAATGCATGGCTTCATGGTTCGCCTTAACCACCCTGGTGCTATTGGGGAGATTATTGTTTGGTTTCAGTCTGAGGTCCTTTTCCAGGATATTCCAGACGGCAGTAGCATCCTATTTAAAAAACTTTCTCCATTGTTTTCTGCTGACCTTAGGAACAGTAGGAGGTTCCAATTTGAGTATATTTCAAGATGAGGGAAACCAGGGAGGCCCATCAATCATAATATGAAATGAGTTTTGTCCAAATTAACTTAATTTAGATTCTGACCTACTTTACAATACAATACATGTTACAATAAGTAATATTATACAATTTACTCATTTGTTTATTTTTTTTTTTAATGCCTAATCCAGTTCACCGTCACTGGACCTTATCCCAGCAAACACTGGGCGAGAGGCAGATACACCCTGGACAGTTCACCAGTCCATCGCAACAATAATAAAAATGACATCAAAGACCCTGATTAATTCTCTCAACTTACATTCCTCAGTGAGTGGTGAAGATATGAATGAAGAGACCTTTAGATGCTTCTAGAGATATGCTTGACATTCTCAGTAAAACCTACACAGATGCAGATTTATGTTACTTTATGTCAAAGTTTGAACTTTTTTGTGCACTTGTTAGTTTGGTTTCCTGTTTTATTTTGTAAATTTCCTCATGTTTCCTTTGTTTCCTGCTCATTCGTTTACCTGGTTTCACTCAGGTTATCCTTTCCACCATTCTGTGTATTTATATTCTGTGGTTTTCTGTTCCTGTTGTCAGTTCATTTCAGTGTTTTTGTGAATATCCCCAGTTAAATAATAATAAAAAAAAACTGGTTACAGCAGTTCTTCTAACTCCTGCTTGTTCATCCTGCATTTGGGTCCATCGCCACTGAATCCGTGACACTGTACAGTACCAACAAAACATGTCGCTGCAGCAGACTGAAACTCAATGTCCTCAACATAATATGTCACCTTCCAGCTATGAATATTATCAATGAAATATGAGACTATGGTTCTACAGATTCACAGCATCTACAGCATGATAAGAAACCTTTATTGCAAGCCACCAGCTGGTACAGATGATAAGTTAAACAACATTTCAATTTTATCCCGCCACACAGGCGTCGAGTTATTGATGTATTAAGCTTCACCTGAGATGGGCCTCTATATCAACGTCTGGACAGGTCTTGGCAATGGTAACAATGTTAATGTTAACATGCTTTAAAATGTTTATTTTAAAGAAAGAGCACAAGGAGAAAGTGCCAGTCGAGGCTCTTTTTTTTCCCCCAATGTGTCACAGCAGCAACTGTCTCAGTGTCTGGTGCCCTAGGTGGCAGCTTATTCAGCTAATGCCAAGGGCCGGCTCTGGCTGCCTTTCATTAATTTTACTAATTAAAGCTGCTTTTAATAATAGAATGTAAATGTGGAACTCAGACATAGAATATATAAAAAGGAGTCTAAGCCAATGGATGTCTGCAATATTTTTTGCTAACATGACAAATAAAAAAGTAAACAAACAAGGACAGAGAGTGATAAAAACTCTGAATAATATTATCTGCAGATGTTATAAGAAGCAGAAATTACTGACATAATGACCATGACTTAAACTTTAAGTTTTGAACTTAACAACAGCAGCTGGATGCATTTTAATCAAATGTTCCCCATTCTGCAGAAAAGAGGAGAATTGTGTACTGAAGTGGGTGTTTTCCCAAAAAGTGATGAATGAAAACAAGGTGCATGATAAACTGGTAAACCTAGATGCCCCGTGTTCATTTGCAAGTCCCAGCAGCTTGCAAAAGATCAGACTTTGCCTTTAGAGCTATTTGTTAAGCAGAGAGGACACTTCCCCATGACCTTTTAGTCTGCTGAGGTTTATCTGCAGGAGATCAGCACTCTACTCCTCAAGCACTCAAATAAAATTAGAAAGGCAGGGCCTGTAAAATTCACATCAGCAGCAGGCAGCATGTAAGGACATGGTTTCCCCCAGATTGGGAACACATAATGATCCCATCTGTCAGTTTGTGCATTATTGTATTCCCCTCCCCCAGCTGCTTGCATCATGCAGGACCACCCTTTTTATTCATTTCAAATGTCATCATGCTGCTGTTTGCTTGGTTCAAACAAAACAAACAACTTGGTTTGGAGTCTGAACAGGTAATTGTAGTAATAACTTTCATTCTGGCCAGAGAACTGGTTTCTATTAATGGAAGTACAGAAAGATTTTCCCTGGTTTGCAGTTGTGTCGTTGAGTTTAAGGGACAACAAGTTTATACAGTCAGAAGTGTTAAAATGACTAACTGAACTCTGGTTTTGTTAATTATTTAATTTAAGGAAAAGTCCACAGTCATGACTGTGGTAATGAGTCAGTTCCTGCTTGGGTTTGGCTTTGTGATAATGCATGTTTAACACTGGCAGATCCATTCTAGTGCTAGACAATGCGGAAGGAAGACCTTTTGTAACTAAGAAGTACAAACCCATAAAACAGTGATTAAAGAGAAATTTGAATTATTTGAAAGTGGAGTTTGGCACAATAGCGGTGTATGTGTGTGGTGTGTTTGACTTCAAGCTTAAAGCAGTCAGATGAGTGTAGTTTACAGTAAGATTCATCACAGGTGAGTTAAAGCTCACAGCTGCTCACTGAGGCCAGAGACGACGAACGTCTAATGTGGAAAACAACTCAAGCCTAAAAAAAATCATAACAATTTAAATGAAAACTTTGTTGCAGACTTTTACACATGTCTTATTTTAAACTTTTTTTCTCGATCCCAGATATATCTGTGTTGCATGGTGTGCAGTTAATGCACAAACATTTTGTCTTAGGAGACCTTTCGAAGAAAAAAATAAAGTGTGTATGTGATATATTAAAATCCCAATATAGGTAAATATTTAATCATTGCTTATATGAATAGATACCCTATGGGGACATATAAATATTTTTCTTTGTCAAACATAGCACACAACTGTGTATGGAAGTGAATAATTTTATATTTTGATTTGTCAGCTGATGCAGGAATTTGATTTATTCCTTCCCATAAAGACACTTCTATTATACAGTGGGAGGCAGATTAGATGTGGATGGAGGGGTTAAACTCTTGAACCACTATACCACAAGATCTTGTAACATCTGTTAAAAATGACTTTGTTAAAGTAGATATTGGACTTTTTTGGTAATATTTGTCCTCAATGAACAAAGTAAGTAAATTAAAGTTGTCAAAGTAAACTTCACTAATGTCTGCATTCTGGTTTGACTAAGTGGTGTTGGTTGTGTTTTCAAGCAGCCTCATCCAACTACTCACAGTAGCAA
Source organism: Pseudomugil tenellus (assembly GCA_037177515.1). NCBI lineage: Eukaryota > Metazoa > Chordata > Actinopteri > Atheriniformes > Pseudomugilidae > Pseudomugil > Pseudomugil tenellus. The sequence continues at coordinate 9,051,842 of JBAMHX010000024.1, forward strand.
CTCGGGTGTTGTGTTGCACTACACAAATGCTTTCAGCACATCTTTGGATAAAGATCAGATATGTAGTGGGTGAGAAAGATGCTTTGACTGCCCTGTGGGTCTTTTTTTTTTTTTTTTGCTCTATTTTGACTTTTAAAGCATGCTAAATAAAGTCTCACTATAGTTAGCTGTAATCACAAAGTGCTTAAAATTCAAGCTTTTTTAGGCTTACTGAGGTGGAAGTCTCATTAGTTGACAGCACTAAGGAGTCATTTTCTGGCTTGACATCTTGTCGCCAAGATGTTTTGTCACTCTGAAGGAGCAGCAAGGGAAGAGAGGACTGAGGTGATCTAGAAGGGCAAAATTCACTCCCTCTTTCCTCTTTCCCTCTTTCATTGAGATGCTAGTGAGCAGTGGCATATGAGCTGCTACATGGAAAAGCTTTTTGCCTGATGAGCGTGAAAACTGGGGGAAAAAAAAGAGTAAACACTTTTGCGTGAACTTGGTTTATTCTTTTTTGGGGGATTATGGTGCATTAAAAAAGTTTTACTTTGAGGAAAAATTTATCATTTACATGAATGAGTTTTAGCTTAATGCTGTTTTGTTGTTTCTTTTTTTTCCCACTTTCAACTCAGCATGAACCGGTATTTAGTCTTTGCCCTTTTCTTGACATTCCCAATTGTCTCCTGGCTTCAGATTAGGGCATCAGTGATGCTGTTGTATGTAACTGATATGGCCTCAACTCACCCATAGCCATGCGGAAAAGACGGGGTGCTGTTTGCCACCTGTGGACTCTGGTGCCAACGGGGATTGTGAGCGATGCTGCACCCTGTACAAAAGAATGAACAACATGGCAGCGTCGCTCGGCTCTCTGCTCGCCTCCAAGTCTGTCGCTATTTTCGGATGACAGCAGCTGTCAGGCCTGTTTTTGTCAGTGCCTTCCAGAAGGAAACAATGCCATGTGAGGCTAAAATTGTGTAGCTTGTTGTAATCAATACCAATACCAACAGTTTTCATGGCTGTGTAAAAGTGAGTTTTGAAAACATTTTTACTCACTTCATATATATTGTCTCAGAACATCAGATGAGGCAATACTCAACTTAATTCAACAGCAAAAAAATTCACTTGTATAGCTTTATTAAAAGCTGTTGGATCGGCAAACTTATACAAAGGAACCTAAACCAGATGCCGTAGCACTGAGCCAGGTTCTCCCTCACATAAGCCACATTCCTATTTTTCAGGTGATCTTGTATACCTAAAACTTTTTTGTTAGTGTCATGACTTTTAATTTTCCACTTCGGAAGATAATTGTTGACTTATGTAGAAACTCAGGAATTGTGGAGCTCTCAGCAACCCTCCTCCAATCACCATGATCCAAGCAGCGGTAAATTATGTTCAAGATTAGTGGTTTATTAACAATCAGCACAGATATACAGTACAGAGAGGCTCTGAGAATCTAGCCACCTGTGGAATCTGGTGCCAACGGGGATTGTGTTCGATGCTGCACCCCGTACAACAGAATGAACAACATGGCCATCCAAGACCAAACTCCCGGGCTCAGACACCACAATTTTATCATTTTCTCCCTCTCTTCCTTAATTCTGCTGTCTGCTATCAAAGTCTCTACACACATGGATCTACTTTGCTTTCCAAAAACAATGAGAGAAATTACAGTCTGGCGTCTTAACTGTTTTCCCTTTTCTTGACTGTAAACCTCGTATCTGTCACGGAGCGGGTAGGTGGTGGACCCAAATGCAGGTGAGGACATGAAGCAGGAGGCAGCCAGGGTGACGATTATC
>JBAMHX010000024.1:9083862-9099175 GCA_037177515.1 Pseudomugil tenellus
CGATCTATATATCAAATAGCTTCTGATTCAGGCACTTGCAATACTTTTCCATGTTTAAGTGAGAAAAAGCTTTTGTAGCTTTATGGCTGACTGCACACATTTTAGATGTACGCTAAATAGCACGCTGAATGGAAAAATAAATGAAAAGATATTAAGAGTATGTTTTAAGCTTTTGGATTTGATGCCTTAATAACCCTTTTAAAGTATGGTTTTAAGTGGTTTAAATTTAGCCAGAAAATCCTTGTTTATTTATTAGAACTAGAGCACAGATGTGCGATTACATGATTTTCTGATGGAAATATGAGAGCTTTTACTGCCGAGTTTACTGATGTTAATCATTTTCTTACATGCCCTTGAAGAAGTATTCATAATGTTTTAGAAACTCATACTCATTCATTTATTTTCTATAATTGTGTCTCAAACTATAAGAATTCAGATGCCTATTTTTCCCCTCTTTCTCCCTACTTATCAGTTATGACTGCACCATGACATTACAGTAAATTTCTTAAAAAGTTAAAGTACATCACTAACTTGATCAAGAATTTGCAAAACAGAAATGTATAAATAATTCTGTAATACAAAATTATGCTTGAATTTAATCACCCACTGTAACAATAAAAGGGCTGTGGCTTGTTTTACTGAGAACAGAAACATGAACATTGCAGATTTCCATCACGTGTTCTTATGTTTTGTTTACAATGCCATCTTCATGCTGCGCGTTTAATTTCAACATCATCTGCAATGAGAATTATTACATCAGCTGCGATTAATTTAGGGATTACTGTGGAATCACTGAGTCCGTAAAACACAATATCCACCAGAGCTTTCCGCTTCTCCATACACACTGGATTCTTTTTTTTTTCTGCTGTGACTAAATGTGCTACAAAGCTACATGCTGTTCTTGTCCAAGATTAGAGAATGAATTCTGGTTGTGGTGTTACAGAGATGAGATGTAGGTTACATTGTGAAGCCAGCTGATGGATAGACCCACAGTCTGGCCTCTTCCTTTCTCTGGATGAATCCTAAAGGAGCTTACACTCTAATATCCTGATGGGAAAAGGGTTTGCTTTAAGCCTGCTGAATGCAACAAATCGCCACGAGGTTGCTGTGAAGTTCTGAGATAACTCAGTTCACAATGCGTCTTCAAAGAAGAGCCACTTTTGATGCCAACCTGCTGGGCACGAATATTTTAACAGCACCTGCTTTTTCTGAGTTTTTTTCCCTTTATTTATTTTTTTAAAGGGAATTTTTTTCCTTCATGACATCCAGTGAGGTGGATTCAGAACAGTGAAAAAAGAAGTGGATTTTGGACTTGCTGGAAGCCATTTTTGTATAAATTCTAAACATGATTCCCACGAAGATGTTAGTATACAAGGCGCCTGATGGGGACACACATCTTAATGCAGTTCCCAAAACAACAAGACGCAAGAAATCAACTGGGGAGCTCTTCCAAAATGGTTACCGGGTCAGGATGGGCCACGGGCAGGTCATCGACAAAGAAGACCAGGATAGCTTCTGCTTCAGTCTCGGTGGATGTTTCCACATAATCTCCTACTGGGGTAAGACCTACAGGACTGGGAAACGAGGGGAATCACTCTCTAAAAGCTAAAGGTTGGCCTGTCAGGAACTCTTTGCACACTGTGTCAGCTGGAGCAGGTTCAGGATTCGCCTTGTACTCTATTCCAATCTGGCAAACACTCGAAACGAGCTTTAGCAATGCACACTGCAGCGCACGTTCTGGACGTTCTTTATTTATATTTTTATGAAATAGTAGGCTCTGATGTTTTTTATTTGTGTCCTTTATACAATCTGTTTAAGGGGGAAAATGATTCAGTCAAGCAAGGCTCATGGATGTGGATTTAACTTGATTCTTCACTCATAGCTAAGGCATGCGACTGACTTCCCTCTATTGTTTGACTTTTATATTAGGGTGCAAGGCTTCTTCAAGCCGGTTTCTGACAGCTGTGTGCTAAAATGTTAATAATGTATCTTAATTGTGTTTTTCAGACAGATAACATTTAACATGCAGTAACAGTGTTGTGATTTAACGTCTAAAGGGACAGATGCACAGGATTGTGTTGGCACAGCTAATTTAGTTGGTTATGTTGTCCTTGAACTGTTGGCAACAGGCACTGGCTCCGTTTTTGCTCCTATAAATACCCTGAAATTTTGGATTTGACGTCACATCTGTTTATTCATTCAATTTGGCATGACAGCATCCACCTGCCTTTACTCTAATCCAGGTTTTCATCTGGTCCACGTTCAGAGTTTTACCCAGCAGGAATGCTGCTTGTATCAGGTAGAAGCCAGTGTGCTGAGAAACTTCTGGGATTAAAATACGGTGCGATTAATTGATGAGACGATATCTGGGATGTTGAAGTAGTTTTCATTTTTTTTTCTTTTTTCCCTAAACGTTCCCAAAGTGCTTCTTTTAATAGAATAAGTGCTGCTTGGTAGGTTGGAATTTATTTACTTTTAATCAGCATGAATCCACTGAAGATGATAAAGATGGATGAAAGTATGAAAGGTATGATGATGTTAAGCTACGGTCATATGTCGCTGGTGTCTGAACGGATTCTGACAACTTTCTGAATGTTTTCTTTATTTGCTTTCTCACAGGTTTGAGGTTTTTAAGAGCCTTAAGGTTGATACAGTTCTCAGAAATTTTACAGTTTTTGAATATACTCAAGACAAGGTAAGTGTTTTGATGTTTCTTCTATTTTTAATCATAGTGATGTGAATGTCCCTGATTTTGTATACATTTTATAAGTTGACATTATATGTAATAAAGTTGTAATATTAGTCACTACAAGAGTGAATGTTTAATTTGAAAGGAACGTGAGCTCTAAAGTGTCATGCTTTAAGCAAAACAAGACACATATATTTTAAAGTTTATTTCTCAGTGCTGATTGCAGTCACATACTGATGTGCACACTTGACACATTGCACTCTATCCTGCAATCTTGAATGAAACAGATTTCCTTTTTTCACCCGACTGCTTAAAATTAAAGCTTTTTGCACAGATGTCATGTCAGAAGGAGCTTATAGCATAAAAAATGCTTTAGAATAATCTCCTTACTCATTCACTCTGATCACAGTAACACAAAGAAGTGCACAGAGGTCATGTGGGGACTTTATGTTGCAATAAGACATGGAGAGAATTATTTAAAGAAGCTTGGACTGGAAAAAAAAATAAACAAAAATAAATTATTATTTTGGTAGAAAATTGCAACATCTAACCAATACTTTTATTAATATAGTTGTTTATTAGATCACGATCTACAAGTGATATTATTCCAAAATGCAAATTATGACATAAAAACAAAATAATGTGTGAATGTAAAAAATAAAAGTGTTTCAGATTGAACACTAGAAGTAACAATTTATGGTTGATTTTTTAATTTTATGTTGTGTTTATTTGTGTATTTTTTTTCCAAAACAGCAACTCGATTAAGTTGGTGAACCTGTGTTCAATTTTCATAAGCACATGGCTGACTGCAGCAGGCTTCATTCATTTGGTGAGTCAGTGCAGGACACAACGTTAAATGATCTGTATACACTTGGCTATTAGTGAATTATGAACAAAAAACAATTAATATCGTCTAGCAGTGGAAGATTGTGTCATGAAGACCGTGTTCGTCCTTTAAAAAGAAAACAAAAAATGTATGTTGCTTTGCTGGCAGTAAGCATTTCTATTGTTTTAATTTCTGTAAAGCTAAAGGATATTTGCATGAACACAACCAACAACCTCTAAAGTTAACATGTTCAACCAAGTTCAACAATGTGGCGTTGCAGTTAATTTGTTGTGTTTAACTCCATTTATCCTCAAACTCACATCTGAGCTGACATGATGATGATCAGATTATATCAAAAAGTTGCTTGTTTGTGAGGTTCCATAAATTTGACCCTCTCTTTCAGGTGGAAAACTCAGGAGATCCTTGGGAAAACTTCCAAAATTCCCAGGCACTTTCCTACTGGGAATGTGTTTACCTACTCATGGTCACTATGTCCACTGTTGGCTATGGAGATGTTTACGCAAAAACCACCCTGGGCCGCCTGTTTATGGTCTTCTTCATCCTTGGTGGTTTGGTAAAAATCCCTCTCATCACTTTTGCTCCTGCTTAAAAAAATCCTCCATCCCGCCCCCAGCAGGTGTTGGCAAAACACTGGGACCCGACTCAGGATGCCATTCACCTGTTGTTTACACTGATGTGTTTTTTGGCTCACCACCTTATTACAGTATGTTGCATGTTATGACATCTTTCAAGGTGTAATGCTGACATTTATTTTTTATTTATTTGAAAGTATGTAGAATATTTGCAAATGTTTCTTCTGTTATTAACTGGAAAAATACTACGGTTTCAGGTGGCCCCACCCGTCCTGCTTACCCTCCCTCTTTCCAACAAACACAGTGAAGATGAGGATGATTTATTCAAGCTCAGCTTCATGGATGCAGCAACATTATTTTCTCTCACTTTCTGCACAAATATTCCTGTGTATTAATGACTTAGATATCTTGTAAACATTCCAGTCTGAGACTGACTGAGTTACACAATAAGAAAAGTAAAAATATGTAAAAAGTTATCTCTATAAAGAGGAAGAATTAAGATACTAAGTTCAAAGAGAGAAACTTGTGTGGACTGACGACGAGGAGAAGATTTAACTGTAAAACCAATATTATGCTCGAAAGACTCTGCAGCACGAAGGCAATGCTGTAAACCGGGATTGTTGAATGTGTTTGTGAGGTTTGCCCATGCAGGTTAAGTGGGGGTGGGCTATGATATAATTTATTCATGAAAGATACAATTGGGCTGTAAACATGGAAACAAACTGGTGGCTTGGGACCTGAGTTAAAAAATGGCGTCTCCGGCCGTCCATCACACTGGTTCCATGTGCAAGAAATGTACGAACAACAAATAACATTAACTGATACATTTTAACCCTTTCATTCATGTATTAATAGAAAACAATGCCACATTTTTCTCAAATACTGTATTTTACCTCTACAGACACATGTAATATTTTTAATAATAATATTGTTTCCTTTTTCAATAAGTTACTTTTATTTTATTTTATTCACTTTAATGTATTTTATTAAATATTTACACAATGTTAGATTATCATAATTATATGATGCAAATATTCTATCTTGAAATATTCTATTCTTGAAAGGGTTAAATTAGTCCCTGTGGACATGGTTTAAAAGTTTACATGCATCCCACATTTAAGAAGTTTGTGCAGAAAACTTTAAAAAGCTTCATAAAAATTTGAGAAAGGAAATAAAATGTGGTAAAAGCATGAAAAGGGTGAAATGAAATATCAGCAAAGTTTGAATAAAAGAACACATGATGTACTCATAACTGGACAAAATAATTACAATACTAACTATGGTTCAATATATTTATTTATTTTCCTTCAATCAAGTTGAGTTTGAATCTAAAACAGGATAACAGGATCAATTTAGCTACTCAATGTACATGACAACTTTTTTTTATACCTGCTTTTTTTATCACATAGAAGAGATTATTCATGTACAGTCAAACTCTCTTTGTACAAAGCTGCATGTGTACTTTTCAGATCATAAAACAATTACACATACCCTGGTGTTTAAGGTGCATGTGCAGTGGTGTAGATACTGTTTGCCATCCAATTAGCTGTGCAGCTCAAATCAGCCCTACACATGTGTTTGTTGGACAAAACATGGCATACAAGGCTCTTTCTTGATTACTACAATTTTTATTTTTCTGCTGCAGATCGGCATACCACTCATCAGCTGTCATTTTTCTCCTTAATTCTACCAACATCTGTAACTATTATGTTTTTTTTCCTTTTTCATTCTCATACTTTTTTTTTTTTTTTGCTTCGTATAGAATGTAACTGTGATATAACTCCAGGTTACATTCACACAAATTCATTCAGTTAATTTAACTGAATTACACATTTTACTTTCTTTTCTTGATTTCCTGTAAACAAGTAAATATTACTAATACTCCTGCACATATAGTAGAGTTCCTCTATCAGAATTCTTAAAGCAAAAACAGAGGAGCTACTCTTCTTTGCTGTCTTTTTTTTAGTCTCTTCTTCTGTCTCCTATCTTCTCCTTAGGCCATGTTTGCAAGCTACGTCCCTGAAATCATAGAGTTAATAGGAAACCGCAAGAAATATGGTGGTTCCTATAGTGCGGTTAATGGGAGAAAGTAAGTATTCAAGGAGGCTCTACTGCCTCCGCCGCAGTAGAACCTTCTCTGCATGCACTTTTCTTTTTCTTTTTCATGCATGTAGGCCATGTTTGCTCGCTACGTGCCAGAAATTGCTGCTCTCATCCTTAATCGGAAGAAATATGGAGGGAGTTATAACTCGACCAGAGGCAGAAAGTAAGTCAAACAAATAAAAAAACGAACAAAAAAACAAAAGCAAACTTGTAATGGTGTGGTTTTGTGTGACTCGAGTGGCCCTCTCATAAAGAGGTACCTCTCGGATTTCTGCTTTAAATACACATCATGATTCAGTGATTTGAGATGTAATGATCTCAATTAGCATTAAAGTCACACTGTGACTGAAGAACTTGGCCATGATAAATGTGTTAATTGTATGCCTACTGCTGTTTTGTATAAGCTGGCACTGCTGCTTATCATTATTAAATGTATGCTTTTACAGCTATTAGAAATCTCCATTTTAACACATTTATTTTGTTTATTTTAGTGCCCTAAGTTCTTTTGTTGTCTTAAAACAACTGAAGAAAAACTTGATGAATGAAGCAGTCTGCCAGAAATTTGATTCTGAGTCATTTCTCTTAGCATCATAACCCACATTGGAGGAATTCTGATGCAACTTTGACATAATTTTCATCACTTGTTTCAAGAAAATGGAGCTTGGGGAACTAAAAAAATAAACAAAAAGTATTGATAAGAGAGATGTGTTTTTAGTGAAGTCATATACTGTGTATGTATCATTGTCATATGTGTAACATGTGGGATTTTTTCTCTGTTATAAACTGTGATTACTCACTTTTGCTTGCTAAAAGAATGTTATATCTTGAGATGTAATGGATAAACAGAACTACAAAGTCATTTGATGTTGCAACCAAAGAACATGTAGCTTTCAGGGAGCAGCTTGCATGTGTTCATTTGACGCAAGCACAGATAGTTTTGCTAATGTTTTTAGCTCCTCCCAAAGAAATAAAGAGGATTCTCTTCTCTTTTCATCGCTTACATAAATTTAATTCCCTACAATTTATTTCCTAGTTTAATTTGCAACACCTGTGACTAACATGGTAGCAGTTCTTTGGGTTAAATACGTGAGCCAAAAGTCCAGGAACCCACTTAGTCACACACACAGTAATCAGCTTATGATGCAATGCTCCTCACAGTGAAAGGAGGGAATCTGGAGGGAGAACAGGGAGATTAATTATTAAAATTACAACAACATTTTTATATAAAAGTATGAAAAAATGACAAGACATTGACTGATTGTTCTTATTAACACCTTTAACTAATGGAAGTTAGCAGTATTTGCTGAAGTGTAAACATAATGATAGCAGGGAATAACGATACCTTCATTGTACAGACAAATCTTGCTTAAAGGAAACATTAAAAGGCTTAAAAAATAACGTTATCACTACTAAATGTTCATGCGTGTATCACAGTTTATAAAACCGTCATTGTAACATGAAAAAATCTAACATGTTCTGTGTTTTCCTTGTTTTTAGGCTGCTTTATGTTGATGCATATGTGTGCGAAATCATTCATTCTCATTTTTTTATTTCATTCACTCATCTTCTCATCATACCCATCAGCCTCAGTTATTTAGCTACACAATCAAGTAAAAACATCATCAAATGTATTTGATCAAAATCTGCTCTGAACAGACTTTGATCAATGGGCTGCATACTCTATGGAGTTTTTAATTTCACATAATTAATCCACACACATGCTTGTTTTGACATCATGTATAGATCATGTTTCTCTAAGATAAGAATTATGACAACACGGCAGAACTACAAAGTGGTTCAGAACCTAAGCTTACTGGCTTTCCCAGTACTGTTAAGACTTGTGCATTTGATCTTGTGTGCCATTGCTTGCTTTATGTGCAGTTTTTCTCAGCTTGAGAAACTTTCACTGCCTTGCTCTGCTTGTTTATTTCACACGCTTTGCCTTTGAACATTCTTGGCCTTAATCTTCAGTCTGATCTACACCCTCAGGATTAAATGAAATCTTGAAATCTTTAAGAATTCTTAGATATTCTGGGGAAAAACTCTCCTTTTGCTTGCTTGCCGATTGTTGAATGAGAGGATTGATCTCAGTCATGTTTATGTTAAACTTGAATATATATATATATATATATATATATATATATAGTTGGCTTGATATGTCAGGATCAGTGTCAGGAGAGGCTTAGCTGTATCTGCCACAGACTTAACTGTATGTCTAGTTTGCTATTTTTTTTAAATGTTTGTGTTTTGTTCCTGCTGGCCCCTTGTCAGATTGAAACTTACGAGAGTCCTACTTCCTTGTTCAACCGTAGAGCACTTTTTCTAACCCCATACAAAACACAATTCTCATTTCTTTTTTCTGGATAGATAAAATAAATACCAAAACTATTCTAACAAAGTGTTTCTTAAAATAATAAACTCAAATTATGTTACTAAACATTTACAAAATCCACCTACTAACAGTATTAGCTTTTATTATAAGAGAAAGGAATAATAAGACATATTAACCCTGTAGAAATGGTGATTAGTTTAGCTTGGCATACAACTCTATAAAACCAAATTTTGGTCCAAAGTGATGGAAGCGGGATCTGTCTGCCCTGTCTGGGATATGCCCTTCCTCTTCCCTGGCAATTGCTGGGATAGTCTCCAGCTTCCCCTCAACCCTGAATTGGACTAAGTGGTATAGAAAATAGATGGACGGAAAGTTGAACTGTCTTGCTTTAGTCCATTAAGGCCATTAAGTGCTTGTGACTAACAGCTTTATGTAAAATAAATAGCTAATATCAGGGCCATGGGTAGCTGTGTTGAAGAATATGATACTAATCTGTTCCGACCACCGCTTTATGTGGAAGAAGTGATCAGATCTCAATAGTAATTTCTTCCTAAGAATTTTCACGACTGCTCAGGGAGCTGTCCACTTATGATTAGATCACTGAAGATGTCAATACCATCTGGTCAATGTGTAGCGCTTATATAATGAATAATGCAGGCTTGCAGGGCCTCCTCATCTTTGGCATGCACAGCGACCTCGTGAGTTATGTGTATGCGCATATACAGTATATTGCATCAAAACAATGGTTACTCTGAAAAACTCTTCTTTTACTACTATGTACAGCTAATCACATCAGAATCAGATGTACTTATACACTATGTTTCTCCTGGCTATGTTTCTCCTGGCTTGTAAGACCACTAAGGAAAAAACATGGTAGCATCTGTCTTTGTGCTTTGCAAACACATATCTAGATCTAACTAGTGTGTGCTGAGACTTTATAGCAGCCTAAAAAACATATAGAACAGTATTAATTATTAGCTGCCCTTGTATTCTACTTGTTTTATGGTCTTATCAAGTTTGGTGCCCATACGTTGAGCGTGACATGAAGTGGCACCCACCCAGATCAGTGAAGACCAATGTGTTTGGCACGTTTTTTTGATAGTTAGAAAATTACTTACACTTGCCTGGTATCAATCACTTAAGTTGGGAAACCAATCAGTGTTACTTAAAGACAAAATAGAAGACATTTTCAGGCGCATTTTTACTAAATTGTCTAACAACCTCTTCACATCCTAACTACAGCCAATTAATTAAGCGTTCTCACAAAAAATAATAGTAAAAAAGGAAGATTTAGTCACTTGTGGAATGGACGGGACTTAAAAAAGCACCATCCAATCATTTTAACCAACCAGTTCTAAACGATTAAATGGTGACATGTCTATCAAACTCAACCCCTCTGTGCGCCCTCCTCTTCGTGCACAAATTGCATGGACTCAGAGGCGTGAAGTACCTATAAAGGCAACAAAGCAAAAGCCGGAGCTAGCAATTACTATATAAGCTGACATACTACCATTGCAGTCAAAATTTAATTAATTTTAAATCTAAAAACTAGCAGCTATTTTAAATAAACAAACCAAACAAGAACAGTTTAAATAGCTCAACAGTACTTATGTCATAAGTGGTGTCTCCAAATCCAACAGAAAATGCCACTTTTAATGACAGCTGCAGTCTCAAAATGATTCAACTCCCTGAAAAGAAGTCTCCATAAGCAAATCAAGAGGGAACTGTACTAGGTAGTGTAACATCAGTGTGCTACAAAAATTTGTTATGTGCAAGTCTTAAAAAAATCACTCAAAACTTGAGGATAATTTTACAAACTCTTTTAGTATGTTTCTTTTACATCTTTGCTTGATTTGCCTGGGCTATTGCTAGCTAGCTGAATGCAAACAAGACCAGACAACATATTGTGCATTTGATACTGCATTTGTAAAAACACATCAAGCTGACCACTGCAGAAGCAACAACTCTTTTCTTGGCCGTCACCATCCCTCCCCTTATACAACATTTGGCTGTGTACAAAATTATTCAGTTGATATTGCTTGACACCACTTACAGAATGAAAATAATCCTGCAGTAACTCACTCCTGACCCAACAGATGTGCACTTACACTCACTTAGGCCAGAAATATATTTTCTGTCTTACATATTTTGCATTTCTTTGAGGCATTGTTTGTCCACATCCTCAGAAATGAACATGTTCACCAGCTGCAGTATGTGAGTTATTGCTAGTAGCAGTGTCAGAAATCATTTAGCCGGAAGTAAGGAAAGAATATTAACCTCAGCAAAAATTCTCTTAGTTTACCGAAATGAAATGAAAAATACTTTAATTATCCCAGAGGGAAATTCAGAATTGTAATACGTTTTTTCCCCTAAACAATATAATAAATAAGTACAATAATAATAATAATTAATGAAGGGTTTTGTTCTTGAGGCTTATGGTTGCTGGAAGGAATGATCTTCTGTACCTCTCAGTCCTACATTTTTACCTGATCAAGCCTCTCACTGAACACACTCTGTTGTTTTATCACTGTGTTGTGGAGAGGGTGTGAAGAATCCTCCATCATCTTCATCAGCTTGTGCAGCATTCTCTTTTGAACGATCAGGTCTAGCAGCTCCAGAGTTACACAGAACCAGCTTTCTTGATCAGCTTGTTGATTTTCTTCAAGTCTCTGGTTTTGATGCTGCTTTTCCAGCAGATCGCCGCAAAGCTGATTGCACTTTCAATAACAGACTTATAGAAGTTGTGCAACATTTTGGTGCAGACGTTAAAAGATCTCAGCTTCCTTAAGAAGTAGAGTCTGCTCTGACCTCTCTTATAGATGTTCTCTGTGTTGCTTTTCCACTCAAGTCTGTTGTCCAGCTGAACACCAAGGTAGTTGTATTCCTTCACCATCTCTACCCCCTCTCCCAGGATGGAAACAGTGCATTAGAGGAACCACTAAAATAGTGGAAGAAACTGTTTAAATCTCCACCGTTTTCTCTCTGCCTCTCTCCTGCCCTGCATCCTCTTCTCCTTCTTTTCTACACTATTAGGACTTGAAGTATTATTTAACTAATACTCTTGAGTTTGGAAAGCTTTATCACTCGGTCTTGGTGGTAAATAAGTCTCATTACCATGGAAACGCAAAAAAAAAAACAACCCTTAAAATGCAGAAAAATATGCAGAAAATCTTTTGTGTAGCACAGCTTCTAACCAGCGTGAATAGTCTTCTTGAACAACCCAAATTGACAGCGAATGTCTTTAAAAAGATGATTATATACAAATATAATGAAAGTTAAGACGGAGCTCCTACAGTTTGCAGCCCCCTAACGGCGCATTCCAGAATGTTTACCCTATGTTAATCCTATGGTACTATTCAATTCATTTCAACTTTATTTGTATAGCGCCATTTCACCACAATGTCGTCTGAAGGCGCTTCACAGAGATCGGCCAATTAGAAAAAATAGCCTTATATAAGGAACTAGCAAGATTGCATCGAATCTTGATTTTGATCGAGATTTGATGCAATCTCCCATCCTGTGGCCAGTACTGTCCAATACTAAGAAAGGTGACATACTACATTTAAAATGAAGTTGGTTGAATACACAGACAACAGGTTAAAATCAAATTTATCAGCTGTACTGCTTCTAAAGCTAAGTTAATTATTCACTATGAGGGTTGTTTTTGTCTGACTTTGGTGTTCAGCAGTTACAAATCACCAATAGAAACGTAACAGGAATGAGCAGAGCTCGTGGGCAATTTTCTTTAGTGAATGACTCCCAGAAACTAGAGTAAGTGAAGAAAATCGAGTTTCTCCTTAACCAAGCCCTCACCATTTCCATCTGCCTCTAGCTGTTATTGCTAAGCTACGCTAATTGTGTCTATCTGTGAAAAAAGGAAGCACATTTTAACCAAAATGTCAAATTATTACTTTTCCACATCCATTTATGTGTCCGAAGCTCTGCACCTGCTTCTAAAAGATGAACCAACCTGCTTGGTGCCTCCATACATGAACGCTTTATAATTGTTGGCTTGTTGTCAGGAAGGGAAACTTTTTGTACTTTTGCTTCTTTTGTGGAAGAGGAAAAAGAATGATAACACCAATAAAACTAATCATATAAGCTGTAATAATTTAGTTGGGTTGTGTAATAATTGACAAAGTTGTGTTATTTTAAAACTAGCCAACGTAATTTATCAATCAAATTATTTAGCGCATAACATCCTTCTCTTGTGACTGGCCTTCAAGCTCACAGGAAGGACCAGCTCCTTTGAATTTTTTTTGTGTAAATAACAGGAATATTCAGTGAATGTGGTGGAAAAGTGAACTTCAAGCAGATAACTGTCACTATGCAGCATTTGGCTTCATAATATGTAAAAATGAATCCGTGTTTACGGTAACTGTTGTCTGGATTTGACTGTGAAATTGCTTATCTGTTTCTGCACTGTCCTCTTTATTCCTGCTGTCATTCCTTTTCTAGTTTTCCTTTCAAATGATCTGAACAAGTAGATTGAATTCACCAGTGATTCTGACATACAGGAGCATTTTAAGGGTCGCACAGAACTGCATGCTCGGATTTTTAGTGTTTTTATGTGTGTCTTATACACATAAGACACATGATTTCTGATTAAATGTTTAGCTAAGAAACATCTTAAATGTCCTACTGAATCATTTATAAAGAAAGATAAATTAAAAATGGATAAAAATAAATCAATTTCGGCTTCTTATGTAAAGGGACTGTATATATGTGGGGATGAAAATAGACCATGTGCTGATTTCATAATCTCCATCAGAGTAAACTGATCCTTTATAATCTGATCCTGAAATCACCCGTGTTCTCTGACCTTCTCATTCACTTGTCCCTGTCACGATGGGAACATAACACGTCCTTCGTCTAACATAGTTGCTATTACTTTCATACAGATATCTAATTTATAACCTAAATGTCCATCACAACGCTGTCATCTTAGACCATCCCTCTAATTCCAGAGCAAAGGCAAAGATGAAGCAGTGATTTGTGTCTTTGTTGACTTTGATTTTCACTGCACTCTAGTTTCATTATTGTTCTGCACCTCGTTTTCCAGGCATATCGTGGTCTGTGGTCATATAACACTTGAAAGTGTGTCCAACTTTCTAAAAGACTTCCTACACAAGGACAGGGATGATGTCAATGTAGAAATTGTTTTTCTCCATAAGTAAGTACTTTTTTTAAACTCATGTCTCTGAAACTAAACCAAAAGCATAAGAACTTACAAAAAATTCACAAGATAATTTGATAAGAAAATTAACTTTAGATGGTTAGAAATATGTCTACTTGCTTTTTCTCTCATCTTTTCCTGCCAGTATTTCCCCTAATCTTGAGCTGGAAGCCTTGTTCAAGCGCCACTTCACCCAAGTAGAGTTTTACCAAGGATCTGTCCTCAACCCGCACGACCTGGCTAGAGTCAAGGTAAGTCATAATAAAGTTTGGTTTTGAAGGAAACGTTGATAGTGTAGCTTCCTGCCAGATTATAATTAGATCATTGTGTGTGTTTTCTTTTAGATTGAATCAGCTGATGCCTGCCTGATCTTAGCCAACAAATACTGTGCAGATCCCGATGCTGAGGATGCATCAAACATCATGAGGTCCGTAGACCAAAGTTGCTTCTTTCAAACGGCAACAACTATTTAGTGGATGAGTAATTATATTATCATATTTTTCTTTTTTACATACTGCATAAATACCACAAAATGTCCTGTAAACGTACACTGGTGGCTTTAGATGTGTACCTATTAAAATAATCCACTATGAGATGGCAAAACACAAACATTTTTGGGCCTTAAATTAAAAAATTAGAAGCACTAGACTTATTTAAGTCACCCTTTAACCTTTAATGCCTAATGTCACACATTTGATACACACAGTTTCTGAGACATTTTACATCATATTATGGTTGAAAGTTTCGCACAATATGATACTGGTCTCCTTCCCCCTGGTGAGGACTATGGGCCAGATTTACTAAAGTTTTGCGTGTACTAAAACGGCTGCAAACACATTGCACAGGCTAAAAAAAGTACAAAATGATCTACTAACAGTGAGTAAAAGGGTTTGCGTCTTCCAAAGGTGCAAAATTGCGTGTCCTACTCGAGTTGGTACGTTTGCCGCACTTAATATATAAATTGGGGCATTCACAGGCAATTTTGCGTGGAGTGGGAGGAGAACATGTAAATATATGATTTTAGAATAAACGATTTATCAAACCTGAAAGTCATTTTGCTGGTAAAAAATTGTGCCTATATTTAGCACGTTTCAAAAGGACGTGCAAACGGGTTCAATGCATAATTGCGCACACATTGCTGCAGTGATTGTTTGATTGCAATACGAGACAGAAATAATCAAAGACAACGGAGAGAACACATATTTCCTCCTCGTGTTAACATGTTTGGAATGAGAGAGGAACAAATTAATAAAACATATTGCCTATCCAGCCTTGCTGTTTTGGAGCTGTTGGAGGAACTCAGCGCAGATTGGAGGCCAGACACAAGAAGGAGTTTTGCATACCTGCAATAATTAAACCCCTGGCAAGTCTAGAGTTTTAGGCATCTGGGTAATTCCAGCGTACAGTAGCCAACACAGCAGGGATCTTTCAGTCACGTCTTTCACATGTGTTGACTGAATTCCTAAATGCAATGTTGCGCCGGATGGCGAGGGTTATTAGGTTTCCACGCACTCAAGATTCTTTGAATAAGACAAAACAAGTTTTTTTTTTTAGGTAGCTGGATTCCCCGGTGTTATAGGAGCAATTGACTGCA
>JBAMHX010000024.1:9102107-9135887 GCA_037177515.1 Pseudomugil tenellus
AAAGAGCCAAAAGGGAAATGTTAGGGGGGAGAGAAAAAATTTTAGGGGACTTTTTGTTGTGAAATTTTTGGGTTGGAAACCCCCCCCCCCCCCCCCCCCCCCCCACTCTCCAGCACCCTGATCAATCCTGGAAACCATGTGAAAATGCAGGAAGGGACTTTGGGTTTCTTCATTGCCAGTGATGCCAAAGAAGTAAAGAGGTAATGACAAAGGCCCAAGATTAAAATGTCTGCAAGTTACGTTGGTTTTATTGTTGCTGGGAAGTTGTTTTTATTCTGCATGCTGTACAGAAGTCCCTTTTATTAAAACTAAGCTACAAAACTGTGCAAAAAGTCTTGAGCCTCCCAACAATTTATATAGATAAAGTTTTATAGATCTACTAAACAAATATGCACAAACATTTTGAATCATTAAGCTGCAGACTTGCATGCATCTGTCTCCAGATCAGAGCTACAGACAGGCCAGTTTATCAGAAAACCATACTGGTTTAATACAATGTGGTTTGGCATTAGGATAAAAAGTGCACCCTTCCCTGTTAGATTAAATGGCACCATATGCTGCTCTGCAATCGGTATATATTCTTCAACATTATTTTGCATTCACAAATGAGTTACATCTCCACTTTGTGCGGTAATACAATTCCATCACAGTACCACGCCAGATCATCTTTTTTTCTTTTATTTGAGGGATCTAACAGGAAACCAACCAACATTATCCCATTCATCATATTCTGAGTCTTCTTTTAACAAAACTATCAAATCATTTTAGCAAAAGAACAAGTAGCATCTTTAGCAACAAGGAAGCTGTCAAACATTTCTTAGTCTCTGCAGTGGACTTGGCAGGGGGAAGAAAGTGCTTTAGACACACTTCATGCTCAGCAGTGCAAGCAAGCTATTTACATGTGCTTCGTGTTGTTCCTCCACAGAGCTCTGTTTTACTGTAAGGCCTGTCACGATGACATAACTGATCCCAAAAGGATAAAAAAATGTGGATGCAAGAAATGTAAGTAATTACACACAAATACACCGAGTCACTTTACTTGTTTAATATTCCTGCTCAGAGTAAAGTGAACTCTGTTAGCGTTAGCATGGCGGTGCAGAGGATTGTGTCCAATCTGGTTGGTTTTACAATGTCGTTTCATGAAAACTTGTGCTTAAAGAAAAGTCACTGGATTTCTTTCTACAGCCAAAAGAATCTGGTACGCAACAAGTTCTCTAAATAACACAAACGTCAGTTCACCTAAATTACTGAAAAAAGCCTCCAGCTTCTTCTCATGTGGATGGTTTGGGTTTTACAAGCAGAATATGTTTTTAAAGCTCCTAAAAGTCCTGCTTTTAGGAATTTGGGTGAACTAATATGTGCATTTTTTTTACATAAAAATTGTGATTTAGTATTTATTGTTATGGTTTTCATCTAAGCGAAAAACACACAGAAGTGAGAAATCAATCTCTGACCGTCTTTGAATTCAGTCTTAATGTTTGCTTTGTTTGTCGGTTGTGGGAATGTTTGTTCTCTTCTTTTTCATACAACAGCTGTGTTCATTGTTTATAACTTTGTGATGTTAACAGGCATTTCAGAGAGACTGTTAACACCACAGGTACCTGGATGGCTCACGTGTTTGTAGACTGCTCTATTCTTCCACTTAGATTCAGTTTGTCTCGTTGGAAACCCATTACAACTAACACCTAACCTTCACATTTGATGTATTCTTTTCCTGCTGCTTGGGAACTTGGCACTGTTTCCTTAAATTAAAAAAAAATCACTTTATAGTGATATATTGTGAGTAATGTGGATGAGTTTACCCTTTGAAAACACAGCTTGCCACCTGTACTCCTGATTGATGCAACCTGTCTGAATGCCTTGTAGTTGTTGCATGTACAATGGTAGATGCTGCCTGAATTCCTTCTTCTTGTGTGCACGTTGCTGTTAAACTAAACATTAAAACATTTAAAAAGAAATAATTCAATTTATGGAAATATATGCAACACATAAAGTCGTTTTATTTTAACTTTATTTTTCTACTACAGTATCTTTAAGTGAGTCAGTAATTCTTCAGCTCACCACCAGATGTTGCCACTAGTCTATGAAAAACAACATTAATGCAAGAAGAGCTAGAAATCCACTGGCATGACGAAATGAGGAGATTTCTCATTTTGCAGTGTTCATAAAGAGAATACATCTTTTCATATATATCATGAAATGATGTAATATATAGACATTTAGTTCATAGTCAAGTCAAATATATATTTTTTTTCTGGCTGTACAAATAGATTCAAGGTGTTTTTTCGGGGCACTTAGAGATCGAAATCATGTCAATCTTTAGGAAGTTATGAGAAATGTTGTTCTTTCTGCTGGTGACACAATCTTGAATGACAAGCATCTAAGGATTACCCCCCTCCACAAAAATCCTCCCAGCAGCAGCTTTCCTCTGTGCCCTGTCTAGCTGTGTCCACTGTTCCACCAGATTGACCCTTCACATTAACCTGCTCTTCCTCTCCTGTTGTCTGAACCCATGACTGTAGCCAAGACGCCTGCCTACAAGAAAATGAGACTGGCATGTTGTTTTGATTGCGGCCGCTCAGAGCGGGACTGCTCATGCATGCCGGTTAATGTGCGTTGTAACTTGGACTCCCCTCAACGGGACATCCCCCTCTCTGCTGTCTCTGTTAATGATTGCTCAGCCACTTTACGTGCCTGTAAGTTGTCGCCATGACGTGTGCTCTTCTGTGTTTGCAACCCTGTGTTAATTGTGCGGCGTGCCTTCTGCTTGTGTGCTGTCTACCTCTAACAGCTGTGTTGTCACTGTCATGGATATAGATGTTGCTTTAGCGTTATGATTTCCTTCAGTCAGCTGATGGTCTCTGCTCTGTCGCTACCTTTGGAGTTGACTTCTAACTGGTGTGATGCATGCTGGTTTACTGTTTTGGTGGTGTTTTTGTTTATAGAATGTTAATTCACTTTTGCCTGTGGTTTAAATTAGATCAACAGATTGCTAATGCTAAGTTTTTTCAGTGTTAGAGTAATGTTATGCTAGTGAGGTCGTATCAGAGACCTCACCAACATCCCTTACATAAGCAAGAGATTAAAACCAGAAAGATTAACATTTTGCAGCGAACATACTTTAGAGTCAAATTTAGAGGCAATGTTGGAGAATTTGTATTCATTTCCTCAGATTATTAAAAAATATGTCACTGAAGAGCATAATTTAAGTTTTTTCCTTTTTTTAAATGACCCAAATAACATCCATTTTATCCAAATCCAAATGATCTAGTAGCCTGCAGATATGCATGGACAGGACATGATTTGAGATGCTTTTACATAATGCCGACACTGAGGATATAATAAATGGACTTGAGAATACCTGAGGGCTTTTTTTTAATGATTGCAGTTCTCACTGGGCTTAATGAAGTGGTTTTATCCAATTAATGTATAAGGTTGAACAGACAGAGGGTGTTAAATCTGTAACACTTTTGCAAGATAAACCTCCATCTGCTATAGAAAGTTTGTAACGTAGTTTCCAGCTTTTAGCTCTGCATCCATCATTGAAATGTACAGCAACAGGAATTTAACTGTGCAACAGATATGTATTTTTATGAGGAATAAGCAAGAACAGAAACCACGATTATGCTTTGTATTAGATTGAAATTGTTTAATTTGTGTTGCACATGAAATGTTTATCTCAAGTGTGATTTCTCTTTAAAGCTAGAGGGTTGTGTATGATGTATTGCAGCAGGCATGAAGAATGTGTCTGAAGTTGTAGAGCATTGATAGAATTTGCTGGAAAACATTGCAGACTGTCATACAATTTTAGCAAATGTCTCTGGATCAAAGACTCTTCTGTGTATAGTTGAACATCTCTGGGCGTTTCCACCCCTCAACATGTCTTCCAGGGTTGTGTGCTGTGAGCTTCGCCCGGCTAGCTAAGCTTGAGCATAGCTCCAGAGTTGCTGTCGACACGGTGCAGGAGACACACGGAGCGAGGCCTTATACGCTCTGACATGGAAATTATGTTTGCATTTTCATTTTTGGAGTGCTACCGGTTGTCATGAAACTCAGCCTGACAGTTTCTAACCATCAGGCAGCCGAGTGCCCCCGCCCCTCTGCTTTCCTCTCGTTGTGGGACAGATGCTAGCCTGTTAGTCCTGTGACTCTGCTCGCACCCTCCAATTGCAGGCGACAGATGCCAGGACCAGCAAGGTCCCTGTTTGAACATTGCTGTCACTGTCCTGCCTTAAGCTCAATGCATGACCTTTATTGTGAGCAAAGGGTTGAAATAAGCCACTAATGAGCAAGTGTAGCATCCATGGATCCAAAAAGTGATTCACAGAAAGTTCCATGCAGCTTTTCTCAGGCAGGGCTTAAAAGTGGAAGGCCAGTTATGAGAAAGAGAGACAAAGTAGACAAAAGCACATTGTTTTGTGTTATAACCATGATTTTTTTCCATCTAAATACTTTTAGATATTTAAAATTGCTTTAAATTTGTAGTTAATAAAATGAATAACGAAAGCATTTTATTAAGTAATTTTATAATGACCTGCCTCATATAGAAATATAATAATTCAATGCTGTTAAATGAGCAGTTAATCATAAATAATCATTACATTGAGAAAACGTTAGCTCATTTTAAACTAGTGATAACTTTCATGTAGAAATCTGTTGCTATCACACCTTAGTTGTAACTCTGAGAATGATTTTTAAAATGAATGACCCCTTTGTTAAAAACGCCATAACTGACCTCTGCTTCATTTCTCATTGGTTTGTTTATGTTGTCCTCAAGATGCACCTCTACTTCTTCAGTGCCTTAAAAGAAAAATCTCTGCCTGAAGTTGTCATTTATAATTTGCCTTCATTGTGAGTTGTTTCTCCTTGTAACCTCTCATCCATCTCTTCATTTTTCTCAGCTAAAAATAGCTATAACGGATATATCAAATCAAGTAAGTTTTCATTTCCATGTTCTCTTTTTAGTCACATGTCTCTAACACTTCCACTTGTGCTTTCTCAGCTATCACCACTTGAGTCGTCTCTAACCTGCTGTATTTCACTGTTTAGTCTGTCATCATCCATCACTGTATTTTACAAGCCAACGTTGGGGAAAGTGTGTCTTCGTGTTTGCTATCCTGTTACGGCTCAGCAGCAGATGGTGCTACAGCTTCACACAGTGCAGACACATGAAATCTTTGCAGTTAAACGTGCAGCAGAAACATTTCATGGGCATTTAAGACAAATGTTTGCAAAGTATTCTTGAGGCATCAAGATCTGAAAAGAACAACAAGAAAAAAAAAAGAAATCTAATACTTTGTCAGTTCTGGCTCAGACATTGGGCGAGTGTCGCACATTTTAACAGGATCACTGATAGGCAGCAAATCTGCCACATTGTGTTGTCTAGGAGAAGTGCTGCGCATGTTTGACACGGGGCAGATGAAAATACAAGGTCTGAAACAGGGAGGATAATCTTCAAGACAGCTGACTGTTGAAATAATCATCTATCTCTCCTCTGCAGTTTTGGCTCGCAGACATTATTTAACTAAAGAAGCGTGCCTTTTCTGTTTGTTTTATCTTCACCAGTTTTACCTCCTTGCTAAACACAAGCACATAGCGAATTTCTTCTTACCCATCAGAACTTAGCTACATCCAGAAGCTTGTGTTTGTTAATCCACATTGTCACCTTCTTGTACTTATGGCACAACAATTGCTGAAACACCTGAAAGCATCTTTATTAATTCACGTTTATTATAAATATCAAAGCAAAATGTCATATCCAACATATCATTGTTGGCTATATGAAGTGGTTCAGGGGTGTTAAATAAGAATGAGATTTTCTTTAATTATTCAGCCATCAGCATTCTTGTGCCAGAAAGAATTATCCCACAAATGCAGTGATTGTCCTTTAAATATGATAATAGTCACAGGATGTTTTATTCACACAAACTGCAGGTCTTATTGAAGTCAGTTTAAATCAAATCTTACCTTGTTGGGAAAATGAAGAGGTTAGTTCTTCAAATCATGAAACTACCATATGGAAATGTTATTTTCTTTTTTTATTATTAATATTTTTTTTGGATTACACAAAGTACACCATAGAGTTTGAGTAAGATATTTCTACAAATGATGTGCTTGTCTCATTAGATCATTTTACAGAATATACCATCACTGTATCGGGGTGAAAAGAGGAAAGTTCTTTACACTTCTGCACCTTATTACACAGTTAAAGGGATTGTTACAAACTCAGATTCCAGTTATAAACTCAATGTTTTGTGTTTTGGATGAGCTGAGATTATAAAAAGCAAATATCTTTCATCTCACAGCTGCTGATTTTAACTCCTTTTCATTTAGCAGTGAACAACAGCCCCCTAATCCAGTCGTCAGCTTATCAGTACAAGTCAGCTAAACTGAACCACAGCTCAGCCAGCGAGCTCTGTAGGGGATCCCACAGTGGAGCGGCTGTGTCAATCCCTTTGGTAAACAACCGCAAGGGGAGCCTGCTTCCCCCCACCCGGTCCTCGGCACTGAGACTGAGCCTCATTAGCTCCGGAGACCTGACCCCGGTCAACCGGCTACCGGGGGTGGCGGAAGAAACCAGCCGTCTCCAGCGGGCACGCAGCCTGCCGGTGAAATACAGATACCACCCCGGTCATGCCAATAACGCCACACTTTGTAGGAGGCAGTGTAAGGCCAGCCCCCCCCTCCACCCTCTGACTCTTGGTGTGTTTGGCAGGCCTGTACAGTACAACCAGAGCATGTGCCTGCCAGCCTGGAGTGGTTGCATGTGCAGCATTCTTTACTAATGACCCAGTATGTGCAGCTGTCAGCTGTGAAACATTAAATATTGAACAGGCCGAGCAAGATGTGAAGGGCCCGTGTGTTGGATCATCCCTCTGCACTGGATGCCCTGCGTACTTCAACATTTTCCATTATTGTGTCAGTCTCCGACATGCTACCAGTGCTGAGGACCATGTGTACATCTGCAGAGGAGCATGATCTTTGAGACTTTATTCGTTTTAATGAAGAAGCTCTTTTTTTGAAAATGAAAAAAACATTGCAAAGATCTGCTCACATCTTGAACCATCAGTGAAAAGACACAAAAGCATATTTCTCATGACCTGTGTCCTAGCTGAGCGGCATAAACCAGCACCATCAAGCGAAACACTTTTAGTTTAGCCTGATTACTACACCCATGGATAAAACTTATCCTTCACTCCATATGAAGAGCTCAGCGCAGTTTGGGGAAGTGATAAAGACAGTGTCCGAGGGGCATCTCGAGCGTGCATAAATCAGTCTGGCATGAGGACCAACCTCATTATTATGAGCCAAGGGTGCCACTCCCAAGAAAAGAGAGACCAGAACTCTAGATGGGATTGGCTAAAACGCAACTTTATTTTGCAGTGCTGGGTCCGTCATATTTACATATTATTACAATAATTACATTCAATTATGAGTAATTATCTGAGTAATTATTAACAAAGAATCATTAGTAACATTATACTTATAAGGGATTTAAAGAATTAAAGTCATGTTAGCCCTTAAGGTATTATTAGTGCTGCATTATATTAGTTATATAAATGTTTACATGTGGATTAAAGCAGCTTTCTAATTTGGTGTGTGGTTAAAAAAAAAAAAAAAAACTTACAGATTTATACTCCAGCTATCGGCATGTTGGTTGATGATGGCAACATTGCATGTTTGCATCTCCCTACACACGTCTATGGAAATTACAGCTAATGTTTCCCATCTGCATTCCACAAATATTGGACTGTTGTCTGCAAATTCAAGTATCCTGTCCACTCCATCTTGTTGACACAAACTCATTCCCCTCTTTCTGTGTATGCACACTGTCCCTTTAAATTCACTTTTAGATGTGCAGTGTCATCTGTTTACTGCCGTTGATGTATTTTTGGCTAGGTTTCTGATAGTTCCAAACCTCACAGTACTACATCTTGTTGCAGTTGAAGAAGATCAACAGTCGGCACTGTCGCCCAAAAAGAAGCAGCGTAATGGCGGCATGAGGAACTCACCAAACTCCTCACCCAAAATAATGAGGTAGGACACCCAAGATGTTGAGTAGAAGATAATAAAGAACATTTTCTGTGCTCCAGTTTTCATGGAAAACATGTCAGACTTGCAGAGGTGCTTTATGCCACGAGGCTCATGTGACACCCAGAGACTACAGCTCTTAAACAAGCCTGGCACTAATGACAGCACCAGCCAGTGAGAGAGGCTTTAAAGGATAGATAGCCCAAGGCTATTCATCTATTGTCGGATCCCTCTGAGGTCTTTTCAGCACATAAGGCCACAGATGATATGTATCATCACAATGAAAAGCGAATTCAAATGCTACCTTGCTTTTATCTTGTCTCATGAAATTAAATCAGCACTTATTGATCTTGACTGGAGATAACGCTGTTATTCAACAAGAGCCCATTACAGGAATGATAACAGTAATAGTCATTGTCATTAAGTGCCATGTTATAAAGAAGCCTTGCAACAGGGGGAGGATCTGCAGCTTCATGTATACAAAGTGGAACTTTTCAGATGTGAAATAATAAAACGTGACAGATGGCTTTATGTTCCCATCGCTAATGTGGCTATTATTTGTTTGACATGTGGAAGTCAAACATCCATGTCTGTAATGTTTAACCCTATAGGATACAGTTCACATCGCCAACATAAAGTTATAAAAGTGACTTTGTTGTATTATGAATAAAAGTGAAGATATTTATCAGGAGGCATCTCCTTTCATCTGTGGCCGCTGTTTTTTCAGGTGGGTGTTTGCCCTTGTTTGATTCGCTTCAAAGTGGTGTTCAAGTTGAATCGCTGCAGGTGATTTCCAGACTCTTGGGTAACAAAACCAGGCTTTTCCACAGCTATAGCCATAAGCTAAATATCAACCCACCAAAGCGATCTATCTACTTGCTAGGCTAATACAGCGCAATACAGGTGGATGCGATATTCCATTCAGCGCCCGCTGCCTACACGCTAGAGAGATATTCGCTGTGGTTGCCTAAGGGATACTTCATTGCAACAAGCAAAGAAAAAAAACATCTGGGTGTATGCTATATCAAATGTGTTTTTATAGGACCTGCGGCCTCAAGGCCTTTGTAAATAAGTAATGATCAACAGATTGGCTGTGGGTTTTGAAGAGCAAGTCTTTGTCAGTTTACATGATGGGGGGGTTTTCAAAGAGGTTTGCAGTGGCTAGTGCTTATATAAGCTTTAGCAAACCAGAGCTGTGATGCTGAAATTGAGGATATACATAATATGCATGTCTGCTTTCTACTTTATGTCTTTCTCAGCAAACATTAGTTCCTCTACAAGACACCTGGCTTTATGTTCTGCAGTTATGATTTGTGAAGTCTTGTCAAAAGTGTAATAATACATTGAAGTAGTGAATTATGCTGCTGATGGTTTGACGCTAAAACGTTTACAGATATGACACTCATTAGGACTTGTGCACTGTGTCATGAAGTAAAACCACAAAAGTAGAAAGTGATCATGTGTTTGCAAGAGACGGTTCCATTTTATAGTCCCAGCAGCTTAGCAATGATGACCTCGTTGAAATTAACACCATTTCCACAGGCTCCTTGATGGGTCATAAGACACATCTAACTGTGGGATGTCAAAACGCGTTTGGTCACATCGAAGCGCCTTGACATATACGTCATGTCTACTACAGCATCGCTGAGGCAATTGTCGGTGTAGGATAGTGACAGGCTGTCATGGCTGACAGTGAGCGATAGCTATCCTGGCAGAGCTCTGCATCACCAGTCATTTCCACAAGGACAAACTGAAGTGACAGCAGCTCCACTGACTGAGTGGTGAAACATTTGGCTTTTGATGAAATATTTAGCCAAGGTGTAAAATCTTTAAATGATCCCACTCTTATTAAAACATAGGCAGAAGCTGTTGATACTGAAGAAAACAGTTGGCGCGAAGGAGGATGATTCAGAGTATGAAATGTTCATCAGTCAAACGAACAAATAACGATTGGCATCATCACTGTCGTTGTTAGTTTGTCAATTTTTCTGGCAATACGTGAAAAAGTCAATTATTTTTTTAGCATGAACTCTGCAGAAGTAATGGAATATGAGCAAGTTAGAGCTGCTCTAATACTTACACCCAGAATATTTTCTATGCAATACATGGGCCTGAAAGAATAACACATTTAGTAATTTCTTGATTTAAAATGTGTACACGCACAAAAGAGGAAACGTATGTGTGTAAAAAAACATATGCATTCATGATATCATATTTATGAAGCTATGAACAGGAAGTTATTTGCCAATAAACACTCTTAAATGGCAGCAGAGAGCAGTTATGCCTGCAATTCTTTATTTTCTATATCTCAAGATCACAAAGCTCTTTTTTATGTGACAAGAACATTTTTCTAATTACCTCAAGAAAAAAGCTTTTCGTTATCTTGACATAACAACCTGCTATAACTGGATAGCAGAATATCTTTTTTTCTTAATATTATGAGATAATCAAAGTGAGCTTACAGTGATTGGTTTGTAATGAATTTAATAGGTAATTGTTGCAATTAGCCAGGATTCATAACAGTAAATTAAGACATGAATCTCTTATTTTGTGTTAGTTTTTTATGTCTGGTCATTAGTTTTAAGAAATTTATCCTTCTAATTAAGCATGGCTGCACTTTGTTTTCATGCTTGGGCATGACAGGCACAAGAAAACAGTTTTATCACCTGTGAAACTGAAACACTCATCAGTGAAGCAGAGAAAAGGGGAATCTGTTGTCTTTGGTGCTCTTTGCTATAGAATAAAAAAGAATAAAAGCTAGAAAGAAATGTAGAGACAAAATAAAGAAAAAGAAATGGTTGCAGAAACAAGTACATTGGCTAAAAGGAAGCAGTGTCAGGCTAATAACAAATATGTAGCCTAAAACTGGGTCATCCAGCCTTTCACTGACTGACTCTTAAAGTGGTGTCAGTCTTATTTCTGAAAAACAGAATGATGTCTATATATGCTTGTTCTATTTCTAAAGTTGCACTGAAAGGATCATCCAGTGCCATCAGAGCCGCCATCTACTGTATATGATTCAAGGATGCATATGTTTACAGCACTCAAAATTAGATACGGATATTCTGAAAACAGATATCTGTTAAGTCTACTTCTTATTTTTATTCTATATTTTTATTACAAATTATGTTAATCTGATGTGTTCATGCGATCTAAAGAATGAAGAGGTGTGAATGTCCTCACTCATCCATCCATTTTCTACCGCTTATTAGAAACAATTAGAAATGTGGGTGGGTGGGTGGATTGGATCTCCTCCAAGTCAATAGAACTTTTAAAATAAAAAGGTTTCACTATTTTTTGCCATTTCAGATATATGTACTAATGATAGCAAAGCAAAAAGGTTATTGCACAAGTATTATACCTAAAACTATAAATGTTAACTTTTCAAAGATAATTCTCAATGTCTGCAATGCAGAAATTAATACAAACACATCCATGTCTTGTTAAATAAAAGCCACACCAACAGATCAGAATCTGAAAGGCTTATCAAGACACCTCTGTTCATGAAAGGACATCCAGGTCTTGCCTCAGGGTATATAAGCCCAAAGGCGAGTTTTTCCAGCTTCAGACTCCTGCAGCCCGAGGGATGGTAGATTCAGCTGACACTTTCATGCATACTTAACATGCTACTTACAGTGGCATTCTTTCACTGTACTGTCATGGATTAAAGAAATGCTCCACTTACGGGGAGAAAACTTGGAGCATTTTAAAGGTTTTAAACTGAGACAGAAGGTAGCTGTCTGGGTTTTCAGAAGAAAACACATTAAACTGTGATGTGAATCTGACAAAGTCAATTTAGTGCAACAGGAATTGAGTTGGGCAGGACATGGGCTCCGTTGTCACCTGCAGTTCTGGTTTTCTGCACTGGCTGGCAATTTGTGTTCTCGTGTTAAAGTTTTTCTATATTTTCATCCAAAGTTAGAGAGAATGAAAGCTTGTTAAACCTCTTGGTTTATAGGAATGGTTGCATTGATTCAAAATATTATGTAACTCTGACCTTAACAAGAGCGGTCCAACCACAAGTAGTCATGTTGCAAGACCTTTTCAGCGGTCAGTGTTGGGTGGGTTGGAGCTTACCACTACACTGAACAAAATTAGTTTATATAGTGCCGATGGTCTGTTTAAAGATTAATACCCTTCACTTTGGAAAGCAAATACGATTGGGCAAATCGCTGAAATATTTAAAGTCTGGTCTGTTAAAGCTTTTACCACGCAGCACACAACATCAAAAGCTGTATGCAGTAAGGGGGCGTAATTGCATCTCCTTGCTACTGCCAGTCAAGGCAATGTGTTGCTGCCATCTCTTTCCGCCTGGTTGCCACTGCTGATGTCACTCTGCTTGATGACATGGCGGTTTTGTTGACATTTCTGCAGATGGCCTTTGACAGCTATGAGCGAAAGGGGGTGGGGGTGGTAAAAAAGGAAGAAATTATTTTGCTTTTTTATGTTTAGTACAGGTGATTTATTAGGGATATGATGTATTCTAGTGGTCTATTTGTGAATTTTATCAGCGGAATAAGTGAAGTTAAATACATCTTATCCATAGCAACGGCTTGTCGTTGATATCCTGTCATTCCCTCCTTCTGGTCTTTTTGTTTAATTAGACACGACCCACTCCTTATCCCAGGCAATGAGCAAATTCAGAGCATGGACGAGAATGTAAAGAAATACGACTCCACTGGGATGTTTCACTGGTGCCCATCCAAAGACATCGAGAAGGTCGTCCTGGTGGGTCCTACAACCTCACTCAGCACACATCATTTGTCCTTGATACTTTTCTACCTGGTGACAGATGTGTCATGTGACAAAGCACCATCAGAGGTTGATGGGGCACTTAAACGCTCAGTAATGAGGTGTTTGACATGCCATTTGCAACATTTCTTGTACTAATACATATGCCATTTTTCAAATTACTTTCATACTCTATGTCCATCATTAACTGCATGATGTGCTTTACAGGGTGAGCAGGCTGAGTGAAAAGAGGAAAAATCTCTAACAATTCCTCATTTTACCTAAATTCCTATCACAAAGACATTTTTTTCCCCATTTGTGTATTTTCTTTACAGACCCGGAGTGAAGCAGCCATGACAGTTCTGAGCGGCCATGTGGTCGTGTGTATATTTGGAGACGTGAAGTCGGCATTGATCGGTCTCCGAAACTTTGTAATGCCCTTGAGAGCAAGCAACTTTCACTACCATGAGCTGAAGCACATTGTGTTTGTCGGTTCACTTGAGTATCTGAAGCGGGAATGGGAAACTCTTCATAATTTCCCAAAAGTCTCCATTCTGCCAGTAAGTAGGGCAAAATCAGCCGCTTTAACTAAGTCTTTCATGTTAGCTACCAAAACATACATATCTCTTTGTATCGTCTTTAACAAAGGTGACATCAATTCTCCCCTTCACTCCTTCTCAAAGGGCACACCGTTGAGCAGGGCAGATCTGAGGGCTGTCAACATCAACCTCTGCGACATGTGTGTCATTCTGTCAGCCAATCAGAACAATATTGACGATGCATCACTACAGGACAAAGAATGCATCTTGGCATCACTCAACATCAAATCCATGCAGTTTGACGACAGCATCGGGGTCTTGCAGGCCAATTCTCAAGGTAAGGAGCGCCCTATCATAGTTCACTGCACCGCCTGGGAGGGACAAGACCTTGGCACAGAGAATATTCCTCACTGTGCTGCCGAGCTGACCTGTTGTTGCTGTGCTTGACAGTAAACCCAACTGACTATTCCTCAGGTTACTATAACAGCTGGTTTCTTCACAAACCTCATTGGTGGCAACAGAAAAGGTGTTGGAACAAAAACCTTCTCTGATATTCACAGTTTTATTTGTATTTTTCACTATCTTGGACCAATTTGTAAATAATAATGTGCTGAACTTATAAATATTGAATGTTACAGCTTTCTATATGGCACTCGGTTATCATCAGAGGGGCCTCAATAACAATCATTACAAAGCATTAAGAGAAATGCTTTTAGAAACCTTTTGACCTGAAGAGAGGATGAAAAAAACCTGCCTGTTTCATTATTCCTCTAATACACGTGTGACCTCACATTCGCCTTAGTCAGCTCTAAGTGATGGATGTCAAAACACGACCTATGTATAATACATACAGCATCACTGATTTAATGTGCTTACATGTCAGTATGAGGAAAGCAAAAAATGTCAAGTCAATCTGAATTCAATCTTGCATCACTTATTTTCTCTTTCATGGTTCTGAATGGAGTGTGTGTGTAAAACGTTTCTACCTACATGCCCCGACAATCAAGGGGCAACAAAAAGCCATGTGTGTCACATGTGTCGACTAATATTGGTATTTTATGTGAATGCAGTAATATTACACTCAGAAAGTTATCAGTGGGTGAAATTATTTTTCCTGAAGATGTTTCTGTTTCTATCCTCTGATGAAGTACTAAATACTGCATTAAGAAGTTCTCCTTATGACATGTGTGTTTATTAAGGCTTCACACCACCAGGGATGGATAGATCTTCTCCTGAGAACAGCCCAGTCCATGGATTAGTAAGGCAGACCTCAGTGACAACTGGAGCAAACATTCCCATCATAACGGAACTGGGTATGTCAGGTTGTTGGTAATGCTAGCTAAACTAAAGAATGGTTTTATTTTTTTCAATTAAATGTAAGCCGATATGATAAAGTAACCTCTAAAATTTGAGGCTGTTGATGTTTTATTAGCAGTACTAAGAGTGCAGTCCTTTAAATGTCTATTTGTCCCTTGTTGGCATGTAACAGTAACTGTTTTTCCTCAACACTTGTCTAGCACCATTAGCAAAGCAGGGCAAAAAACTGCCTGTGATTTCATTCAGTCAGGATAAAAGCAGTGGGACCAGCATACAAATGATAACTGAGCTGGGTAAGAAGTGCCTCTGTCCTGTACTGCAGTGTTGTTACTGCTGCTGCCTCCATATCAGCTTTCTTTTGATTTCTCTTGCTGCACAAGAGGCTCGGTCCATTCCCATGGCATCACTTTGAGCACATTTTACCCTTGGTTCTGGTTGAAATTGCCTGTCTTGTTTTGGTCCCTTATCTCAAAGCAAAATTTTTCCCTTTTATTTTTCTTAGAATTACAGGGCCTTTGATCCCTCACAAGTCCTTGTGGCTGTTTTCATAGCATCTTCTGTCGGATCGCATTCTCTGGCCCATGCCCTTCTTTCATCTCAGCCCTGTCGATATGACTGGCATTTAATTCTGTCCTCACAGAAGGAGCAGTTCTCCAACTACATTTTTACATCATTACTTTCTTCCAGCTACTGCATGTGTTTCTGTGCTCAAAGACATCTTTTAAAGAAGGTTCTGGGGCAATGAGATACTTTCATTTGACCTGACATGCAAGTACAAGTAATTGGAAGTTCTGTCTTGGATTTACAAGATAAACAACAGCATATTGGGTTTACTGATGCTGACCTTATGAGGGCTTTAAATGTAGGCCTGGAACTTTGACAAAACGCATGCCATGTAATATGGTGTCATGAGTGTGCATGAATGGCCTGGATATGGAATGTGGCAGAGGCAAGCTGGCTACAAACCTGAATACAAGTCATAGAAATAGTATCATTTCAGTTTAATAAAAAGACAAACTTTGTCCAAATTGGGAAGAATTGAAAAGAAAACATGTCAAACTATAGACAGATTCCCAGTACAGTCCATATCTGCAGCTACTGCCTGTTCTGCATAACCACTGTGTGTCCCTCCTTTTCACATGAATCAAGTATTTGCCTGATCCATGCTTTTTCAAATCAAAAGCAGTTCCATCAGATCTGGCTTAGCGAGCAGAAAACAAACAAGCAGAATTTAAATAATTCATCAATTGCATGTTTGTTCCTCCTATAGTAAATGACTCCAACGTTCAGTTTCTGGACCAAGATGATGACGACGACCCCGACACCGAGTTATACCTCACCCAGCCTTTTGCCTGTGGGACAGCCTTCGCAGTCAGCGTGCTGGACTCCTTAATGAGTGCAGTAAGTCAGAAACGATTAAGCCAACAGATCAAACTGTCAATATAATGAGGTTATCAAGAAGTCAGTGATCTGAAAATGCAGAGATATCTTATGTTTTAATATCAGTTCAGAAAGAAAATTAGCCCCACCGCAGCAAAGAAAGTAGTCCAGCTAAAACAATGTGTGACAAGGCTGGAACTTGTATTAGCCTTGATGGCTTCATCTGCTTGTCTTTCAGTTTGATTGAGGTTAGATCAAAGGTGCCTTCAAGTGTGCTCCAGTGTAGACAAAGGTAATGCTACCTAATGGACAGCCCTCATCCATCATCTAAGTCAATAGTAGCCAACCGTCAGCAGGCAAGAGAGATTTCACTGTGGTGTACAAGCAGGGGGATGACAAGAGACTGCAGTGTATAGGGGAAGGCTAATATCAGCAAACTAATAACTAGAAGGAATTAGAAAGGTAGCAACTGTACATAGTGTTGAACTCCTGAGCGTAATAAATGGAAATAATTAGCTTGCGTTAACCAGATTCTTCACAGTGATGCAGCAGGATTAGATGGTATCACTCAACCCAGTGGGCACTCCTAGAAGATTGTTTGTGCCGCTGCTTTAATATTCACCCCCTTCTCGCTTCATCCCTTCAGACATACTTCAATGATAATATCCTCACCTTGATACGGACACTGGTAACAGGCGGGGCCACACCAGAGCTGGAGGGGCTGCTGGCCGAGGAGAATGCATTACGAGGTGGCTACAGTACCCCGCAGACCTTGGCGAACAGGGACAGGTGTCGTGTGGCACAGCTGGCCTTGTACGATGGGCCCTTTGCTGACCTCGGGGTAAGTGAGTGGCTTTGTCACCCAAAGGCCGAGGTCATCTCTGTCTTATTGGATTAAAGAAGCTGCCTTCAGTGGAAATGCTCAGACTAACAGAGTTAGCTGTGGTACATATCTTAGCTGATTTTTTACACAAACATGGTTATAATTAAGGTCCAGTTTTAACAGAAAGTTGGGCAGTAATGGTTTTGTGCACCTCTTCATAGATTAAGTTGCTGGTTTAGCTGATAATGATATGCAAAATTTGAAGCCTAAATTCTAGCAGGGCAGAAACATGCCAGCTAAGGTCAGTTGCACCAGCTTTTTCTGTAATGAAGTGCTTTCAGAGTTCTTCCACTTGCTTTTAAATTTGCTTGCACAGCTTATCCTGATTTTTATAGCATAGAACCTCTTGGGTTTATTCGACCAACTTATGTTTTCATTTTCTTTTTTGAGTTATTTTACAAATACTTTAGTCTTTATTTGAAC
This sequence comes from Pseudomugil tenellus, assembly GCA_037177515.1. NCBI lineage: Eukaryota > Metazoa > Chordata > Actinopteri > Atheriniformes > Pseudomugilidae > Pseudomugil > Pseudomugil tenellus. The sequence continues at coordinate 9,119,412 of JBAMHX010000024.1, forward strand.
AATTTTATTACTGTTTTTCAAGTGTTTTATGCATATCAAGAATTATTTCTCACTGTCATCTACTGAGGTTGTTTTTAAATGTTTTAAATAAACTTTAATTGGACTTGACTGACTTGCTGTCTTGCAGGATGGTGGCTGCTATGGTGACCTTTTTTGTAAAGCCCTAAAAACATATAACATGTTGTGTTTTGGCATCTATCGATTACGAGATGCACATCTAAACACACAAAGCCAGTGTACCAAACGGTGAGTAGGTGTTCTGGCATTAAGATGCTTTAAAACCAGAATTAGCTAGAAAAAAATCCTTTCTATATCTACGTTATACTTTTTCACAATATTCTGAGCTGCCTTCAGATATGGTCTGTTTTTTCCTCTAGGTATGTCATCACCAATCCACCATATGCGTTTGAGCTGGTGCCCTCAGACCTAATATTCTGCCTGATGCAGTTTGACCACAATGCCGGTCAGTCTCGAACCAGCCTCTCCCACTCCTCACATTCGTCCCATTCTTCAAGCAAAAAGAGCTCCTCCGTCCACTCTATCACAACTACCAACCGCACCAACCGCATCAAAAGCAGGGACTTACGAGACAAACAAAAGTATGTGCCCCTCTAAAGCTCTCTGACTGTCCATGTCTGTGAACAGTGCCTGCCAGCAGTGTTGTCCTGTGTGTCCTTTGTCAGGATCCAAGCAGACTGTAACACGTCTGGGTGTCAATGTATGTATGTTTGTCTGAATGCGTTTGTTTGTGTTACTTGTATGTCTTAGTTTGTATTTAACAAAACAAACAAGCACTTGATGTTTTTTCCCCTAGAACAGGACCGGTCCATTGCAGAGGTCAGAATAAGAAACTACCACAGCGTCTGTCTCTTCTGAGTCCTCCATGCTCTGAACCTTTTCTTTGAATTTATTTCCGTCTATAAGCTATTGCTGTTTGTTAAAAGCCATTCTTGTATCTTTTTTTTAACATAACAACCTTTTCACGAGGGCTGTGACTAATTCTGTTGCTCTTGAGCAATGAGGAATGTTTAGTTTTAGCTGTACTAAATTTATATTATCCGAATATATTATGCAAGTCAAACTCTTCTTCTCCAAAATCTCTTCATCTTTTTGCATTCCAGGTTTTGGTCTGCTAAAGCTTGATTTTTTTTTTTTTTAAAGATGAACCTTGTTGTACTTGCACTGCACTTTTAAAATACATGTCTTAAGGGTCATATAATGTCTTGTCAATGAAATATTGCACATCTTGTCCTCTTAATGCCTTTTCATTTCCATTAAAGTGGTGTACATTTGATGAAATGTTACTTGCCACCATGAAGTATTAATTATGTCAAAAGTTTTTGCGAATACTCTGTTACTCTAATAAATAAAGTTACACCCAGATTATAATAACATTGTATTGAGATGTGAATGTCACATTTCACTCTTGCTCATTTGTTTAGTACCCCCTTCCCAAGATGATTTATATAATGATGGTTAGCATTGTTATTACCAGCAGGCCTATTAACAGATATTATAATAGTAACAAAGACTAGGATTGCTATACATGATTGAGCAACTTAAACCTTCAGTCAACAGTTGTCTCTGCTTACCTGGACTTATATGTTATGTCCAAAACTGAGGACCATATCACATTAAAAAATGATTGATTATATCCATCCCTAATGTGCATCTGCAACCAGAAACTTCAGTTTCTTTAGCTTTTCTGGAAGAATTCTGTGGATACCACCAGTCTCAACCAACAAAGTCTAAAAAAAGGAAACCTCACCTATAATGACTTATTACGTTCCTTGACACTCTTTGAAACCACAGCTGGCATCCGATTTAAAATAAATAGCCTAATTGGGAAAACCCAACAGATTGTATTGAATCTTGACTTCGACCCAATCTCCTATCCTGAGTTGCAAGAGGTGACAGTGGGAAGGAAAACTACATTTTAAAAGGAAGGAAAAATCTCTGGCACAACCTCGCTCAGGAAAGGCAGCCATCTGCTTCGACAGTTTGAGGTGGATAGGACAGGAAAGACAGATCAACATGTATTGCAACTTCTTTACCCAAGAAGAACTGCTGAAAAAGAATGGAAATATGTCAATGATGTCAATACTGTCATATGTTTGAAAAGGAAGTGCTGAGAACATCACCAGACATCTCTATTTGTGCATAACAAATGGGTGTCTAGACTATCCCTAACTATAAGATTTGTTTAAATAAAGGAAGGCCTTCAGCTTGATCTCAAAGCTAGAGAGGGTGTCTGCTTCCTTTACCCACACTGGGAGATGGTTCTATTAGAGAGGGGCCTGATAGCCGAAGGCTCTTCCTAACATCGTTTTCTTAGAGACTCTGGGAACCACAAGTAGACCTGCAGTTTGAGAGCAAAGTCCAAGGTTCCTCACTGTACTACTTAAAGCCAATTGAAGGCCACATTATTTACCTACCTAGACAATTTTGTCCTAAAGTTTTCCGGCCCAAGAACAACTTCAGTCTTGTCCGAGTTTAACAGGAGAAAACTCAGTCACCCAGGTCTTTATGTACATATTTGTAATCTAATGGACTGATTGGTTTCAATCTTCATGGATAAAAAATCTGAGTATCATCTGCATAGCAATGAAAGTTAATATTGTGTTGTCTATTGATGATACCTAAGGGAAGCATGTAAAATAATAAAAGTATTGGTCCAAGCATAGAACCCCGGGGAACTCTATTACTTACTCTGTTAAAGTGTAACTCACCCCACTGAAACGGGTTGACTCCATCCTGAGACTAGTTTGAAAAACGTCATAGAAATGGGCGTGGCCGACAGACATAGAGGGGAACGGCCCAGTGTTGAAGAATGGGAGCCCAGAGCATAGACATATATAAAGACTAGATACCTCTAGACAGCGTTATGTTTGTTTTTAAAGAAAATGCTTTATTTAAAAGATCGTGATTTGGGACACATCCCACGTTATGAATGAGTGAGATCACTGACAAAAGATGGATGCCAAGTAAGCCCATTAGACTCCATAGACCAACTGTGCGTACAAGTTATCTAGTGTTTATATTAGATATCTATGACCCTGAACCGCAGCCTGTGATATGGAGTTGTACCAGTGATGTGGTGTTGTATCACTTGGGCCAATAAGAAAATTCAACTGCAGTAGCCACTGTTCAACCCAAAGAGGGCAGCCCTAAGATGGTTTTTGACCAAAGTTTGCCAAATTAAACATGTTTACAACAAAATGCCAAAGAATGCACTAAAATAAGAAGACAGCACTCTTAGAGCTCAATTTAGAAAGTTTATCAGCAAAAAAAGTAGTTTGGGGTTAGTTAAACTTTAATGTAAATGACTAGTCTTTCTCACACACCAAATAGTCAAATTTATCTGTCAGATAAATATGACTGTAACTAGCCTAATCCTTTAATCCCAATAACCTGTTCCATCCGCTGTTTCACAATGTTGTGATCAATAGTGTTGAATCCAGCAATATGATCTAAGAAGATAATAACAGTCAGGAGTCCTTTATCTGAGACCAGAAAAAGATCCTTAGTAACTTTCACCTGTGCTGTCTCTGTGGGATGATGATAAATTCTGACTAAAATTCTACAAATTCTTTCTCTGGTCACATAGTCAAGCTGAAATTATTTTCTCAAGAATTTTAGGCAAGAAAAGAAAGTTGGATATTGGTCTAAATTAAACACACAGTAATGAATCAAGAGTTGTTTTTAAGGAAAGGTTTGAGCAGAGGTTTGATTCATTGACTGGAGTCTATAGTACAGCAAGATGACAAGTTTAAATGAATATAAAGACATTTTGCATACTATTTGGGTCTCTCCCCATTTCCTAAAATTACTAGACTGAGCATTGAAGTCTGCTCTGGGTATGTCTTGCATAAGTAAAATGCCAAAATGCAATAAGATTAACATCCTCAAAAAATAGTATTCATTTGAACGGATGATGGACTCAGAAGGTTTATGAAGGTTTGCAGCATGCAACATTACTGTTTGCTGACAGAACTGATATTTTCTATATACATTATAAAGCTATTAATCCCTCCTTTAGTGTATGACCACACAATGGCTAAAAGGTAATATTTATAGATGTCTTGATCCAATGAAAATGTTTGGATCAGGCTTATTGATCCATATTGGAATCACTGAGTACATCTCTCCTCTCATTTTCTGTTGTTTAATTCAATCAATGTTCAGAGTAAAGTGAATAGCATATAGCCAATTTGAATATCAATACTTAGATATTTTATATAGTTATGATTTAGTATAAAACATGCTTTATTTTTATCACATGAACACATCCATTTTTGCTTTTGTTTGGGTAATATTTTGTTTTAAAATAGAGTGCATGCTTGAATCGTAGTCGTGTAAACAGAGTGAAAGCGTTTGGTTGAGACTGAAAGGCTTGGATCAGTAGCCTACTGGGACAAAAGCAAAATATTGAACAGGACATCTTTACTATTTGTTGGCATTCTTATAATTTTAGATTGAAATAGTAAATTAGCTGTTCCAGATATAATGATGTGAGTTATGTGTTATGACAACTGTCAGATGATGGATATTATTCTCTGTGTAAATAGGAATACCTAAATATTTTGTGATTCAACTCAAGGACTTGAAATACATGGCAAGAGGTCTGCAATCTACAAGTATGTTCTAGTACTTCTGTTCCTTAAAAAAGAATCATGCATCATGAATTACAACCTTTTATGATTAATCAGTGCTTTCTTTTGTTTTCGATGAGAAACATGATTATTCATTAATCTTTCACATTAAAAGAATAACTAATAGTGATCCAGCAGTTTGAGTAAGTTTAGTTACATTACATGGTTCATACATTTTGGTATATTTGCTGCATGATTGTTTTTGGGTTTTAAATGCCATCTGAAACATCATTTTTCCAGCTTCTTTAGCAATAGGCATGGAAACAGTATGGCTACGTGAAACACCCTGTAGCTGCTGAATGCATAGTAATGTCACTTTATGATCTCACATGATCCATTTTTGTTGAGTTGAATAAAACCCATTCAATCCACCCTATATTCATATGTTTTTATTTTCTTTTGCTTCTGATCATCATGCTGTGCAGTCTTCTGTTATTAATGGTCACATTTCCCATTTAGCTTACATATAGTTTACTACTTTTTTTCCCCAAAGTGCAACAAGGATGAATAGAGTGGGCCAAGGTACGGAAGTGAATTATTATGCATGATGTGAAGCAATGCACTGAACACGGTCATGTCTCTGCCGACATTTTGCCCTAAGAATGAAAACCAAGTACTTTGGACTGCATCAGGCCGCATGGTTGTAACCTGAGTAGCACATCTCACTGTAGGTTTGACTGTAGAATGTGTGTTCGCAACTGGATGGTTTGATGCCACTACACTTTATTATGCAAGATTTAATTCCTTTTTATTTCCAATGTATATCTGCTGATATATGTGTGAATGCCCTGTAGCACCACAGCCTTTCCTCTAAGACATGTTGATGAAATTGCATGACCATGAACATTGCCAAGTGGATGGTTTCACCACTGATACACAATGCCAAAATTCTTTCTTTTGGTAGAAAAGACAGTTGCATCAAGCCAAAAGTCGTAAGCTTCTAAAAACAAATAACATAGATATTTTGTTTTTATCAATGAAATAAGCAGTTCTTTAAGTACTTTAGTAACTTATAATGTGTCACAGTTAAGTATGAAAACAATTTCTGTTTGACGACCTGCATGTCTGCTGACTCAGCAAAACAGCATGTTTTAACAACAGTTGTGATTAATAATAAAACATATTTTTGAAAACATAGATATTTAGTTGTATCAAAATCTACTGTATCTACAACCAGAATCCTGCAAATATGTGAGAATATTTCTCTCCACCTTGAATTTAATGTGTATTTATTATCGTTATTATATAAATGTCTTTGAGTGCAAATAAACCACTAACACTGAAATGGTAATTGCCCTCCATGTAGCATTAACAGTCTGATGTCCCCTTCCTTTCTTTTTCTCTGTATGATTTTTGACTCTTTCTCAGAAAAGACATGGTTTACAGATGAGCCAGAGAATACCCACATGAGGACCATACAGATCAAGCCTGTGAATACGCTTCCCATCAACCAAGTCAGTCAGAATAAATCCTCAAGCAGCTTGATTCCACCCATCAGAGAAGCCGAGGATGAGTGCTGAGCTCCAGACTCATGCTGACACCTGGATCCCTGGAACCCCCACAGGAGTTATCGTGTAGGTGTCAGTGTGGAACTTGGGACATCCCATCTGAACACATAAACACTGCTATCCATCTCAGTGGATTTAGAACCATGAGGACAATTATTGTCAGATATTGCCACCACACACTATTAGTTTGCGCCGCTTCTCTTTTTAGGGGTGACCAGACTCCATTTCTTCTTTCTTTTTGTTACTTTTTGGGGAATGAGGGTCACTTAAAAAGAGCAATTTAGGTAACTATTCCTACTAAAAGAGGTAATTGTTATCATTATTGGATAATCATTGATAATTGTAAAAGTTGCCTTTTTAGCTGCCCGTGAACAACTACAACCACTGGAATGAATTCACCATGAGTTGCAGACTGTTCGGTGTGTGTTCGGTGTGTGTTTTACATCCAGCTGCAGCCCCTACCGCAATGGCAATGCTGCTGTCTTGCCATTTGTAGCTAATTCACAACATTTGTGACAGTTATGATGGCCAGTGTCCATTTGTAAATGGCATTTGGCCCCAGCCTTATCTGTATCCATTTATATTTGTCTTATTTTGCCTTTCAAGTTTATGTTTTCATGTTGCTCATTTGTTTTATTTTTTATTTTCAAATGTCTAAAAACCATAGAAATATCTCCAAATGCTGGGTGGGGGGTGGGGGGTTAAGGGTTGCTTTCTTCTTTTTGATCAATAGCCAAATATGATAGAGCTGTTTTGTTGTTGATCTCTCGCACCATATGTAAACAAGACAACGGCCAGCTACTGCCAAATTATGGCACTATAATTAAAATCTGTAGGTGAGTTGAATTTAAAAGCCACATATCGCATAAGGTGGGCATCTTTAAGTCCTCCTTTGGCTGTGAGCACTGCCTGACACAGGATTGTCTTGGAGGTCACGAGGAAATTTGAATGTACTCCATGACCAATCTTAATGCCATAATCACTGCTTTTAGTAGATAGACACACACAAAAAAAAAACAGCTCTATCATAAAATTGATTTTGGCTATTTGTGTATTTAGACTGCACTTTGCTGGTAAACCACCTCTGTGAATTGCTATTTATCTTGTATTCATGAAGGAAACAATTTACATCTGATGAAGCAGCAATCATTCGTTTTGGTGTAGAGGCACAGGATGCAGGGCATGATTGGTCTGAATCATGTCTTAATCAAATAATGGAACATAGCTATATTGGCACTGTTGTCACTTTACGTCACGATTAACGAGGGAGAATGAAATAAGAGAGGGGGTGAAGCGGTCCATGTAATTCTTAAGCCACAGATGATGCGTTATAGTCCAGCCTAAGATTCATGTTGGATGTCTGAGACAAAAAGAGAGTAAAGAAAAAAAAAAAGCAAAGGTTGTGACAATTTTACTGGCACAGAGAACATCCAAGATGTCCATCTCTTTGCCAGTAATGTGCCAGGCAGTGCTGAAGCCAATGGAGGACTTTAAAAAAGACCCACTACTGCGAGAAGAGGCTTCTAGTTTCGTTTTCTTGATAACAGGCTGTAAAGTCCTGGAGGTAAATAATTTCAAAGTCTTAAAACCATTTCTGAAATTTCCACCACCATAAAAAGCAATGCATTTCTATGTAAATGTGTTAAACTTAATGTAAAGTATTTCTTTGTAGTGTGATCTTGTTTGACAGTACCTATGGGGTTGAGAGATATTCAGAATTGCAAACTAGCCTGTATTATTTTGTGCATTTTTTTAAGCACATTTACCTGTCAATACAATGACTGTCATAAGCTAATATCTATGTCACAATACACAAAAATAAATACAGTTTATTGTCTTGTACAAATAGACTTGTACATATATTGTACATGATTTCATTTTGTATTTTCACAAATTAAAAGCAGATGTATGGTGTCCTACAGTGTGTCTGGCCTTATCTTTAAATATGAACTTTATTATACAGAACATTTCACCACGTTTAACACTTTTGTCCCTGAAACAGGACTGTCTGTTTCTGACTGTCTGATCAAATAACACAGGACACCTCTTTGTACCCTCTGGATAATGGCTGATAAAAACAGCCAACACTCTCACCTTGGGAATGGAGAGAGCCCACCATGCTGCTTGTTAACGATTTTACACACCATGGCACAGTGGGAGACTGTCAGCATGCCAATAATATTTACAGTCTAACACCTCACAGAGTAGCTGCCTATTTCCCTGATCCTCCTGCCAGTGGCTCTGTCACCTCCTCTTAGTAAACAAACACATGTAAGCACCCCATGAAAAACACTGCATTAATCAAGTATACCATGCATTTCTGGATTTTTAGTTTGCTTGTTTAATGCATTAGTTCCCTGCATTTTGAAATAAAAATCAGTCATAACTTAAATGTAAATGTTGCTCCTTCATTTCCAAATGATGCAATTTGTTCAGACAGTAGCAAACAACACCTTACACGCTAAAACATGCAGGTAGTAGATCTTTCACACCTTATGTGTTCGTATTCATGGTGAAATAATGATTTGCTTCATTATATCCCTGAACGCGGGGAGGTTTCATCAGGACCGGCGCTGCTGTCGGAAATCCTTGTGTGAGCACGATAACTTGAACAGTTTTCCTAATTGGAATTTAATACGTCCCCAAGGAGACGACCTGCATCAAATTTCAACATTTTGGGGTTTATGGTTTCCTTAAGTGGTGTTTTATGCACGAAAAATCACGTTTTTGTCTATATCTCTGGAATAATTTACAATTGCATTATTATACTCAGTATACCTGTGTAGGTACCAAAGAGGAAGATCTGCATTGAATATTATGATTATCGGGTTTATTATTTCCCCACCAGGTGATGCCTTATTCACCAGAAATCTGATTTTTGACTACATCTCTTGAACTATTTGTCAAATTGACCTTAAATCAAGTGCAACCGAAATGTCATGACCTCAGTGACGACCTGTATCAAATTTCAGAATTATCAAATTAAGGGCTTCCTCTTCAGGTGTGGTTTTATTCACTAAAAAAAAATCTGATTTTTGACTATATCTCAACAAGTTGTTGGAGAACCTTTTCATTTAAATCAGGTGTGGTGTACCAGGGAAAGACTAAAACCTGCAGGATGGTAGCCCTCGAGGACTGGAGTTGGTGACCCCTGTTGTATTGTGTCTTTTCAAGGATTGGGGAATTGGAGGATTGAGGGTGTTCGGGGATATACCCGTAACCGTTGCTTCCAACAGCATAGGCCTTGTTTATCATAGAGATGGGAGATTTGGCCCCTGCAAAGATTATGCCACATCCCAAATGGCTTCTCATTCAGAGCCTCTGTTTTATCTTTATTAAGTGATTATTAATTGTTTATATCTTGGCTTTTAAAGTCAGGATGCAAGATGGATGCAGAAATATCTGTTATTAGGAGTTGCGTAATGGAGAAAATTTGGCAAAGTTCACTGGTGCGTCTTAAATAAGATAAGCAGCAGCTTGTTAATTGTAGAAACAACCTAAATAATGTTATTGGCTGAGCTGGGGAAATTGACTTTAGCAAGAACGAGTTTGTTTGGTTTTCAGTAAATTAAAGCATTAAAGAAATATTTAGAATAATTGAATAATACTTTATTATTATAAAAAATAGAACTTAGTAAAAAAGTGTTTTTAATTATGCACATGAAAAATGTTGAGATTCATAAATGCTTATATGTCTTTATTACATCTGAGCATTTTCAGCACATTATTAGTTTGTTAGCTAGATAAAGCAATTCTTTTGAAATATCAAATTTTACACTTTAGACAGCAAGTATCATATGTTTGTACAGAAACCAAAAAAGTTGCCAAAGAAAGTCAAACTCAACAATCCCAAACTACTGTAGCAGAACAGCTTCTCAGATTCTGCTCCAACCAGGGACTTTTCTGGAGAAAATGTAAGATACCTGCTGATAGTTATGGTACGTTCCTTCTGTTTAAGAATCCCAAGTGGCCTGGAGTAGGTCACGTTATTATCAGAATGCTTTCAATAGAGCCAGTTTGTGAGCATCTACGAATGTAGCACGGAAAAAAAAATCACAAAGTCATTATAAAAATGTTAACAATGCGAACAACAGCCAAAATGTGACAACTCAAGCAAAACAGCAACTCACAGCTGTTTACACTAGAATCTTAGCAGACAGTAAATATATAATAAAGAACTTTAACAAAAAAAAGAAAGAAAAAAAAAAACAATGGACTACAAGTGGTTCTGGGTGCAGCCATCTTTAATCTTGGGTTCTTTATGAATGAGAGTCCAACTCATGTGCAACTGAGAGAAAACTGGGAGAAAAAGTGTTACACATGCCGGGGTTTGTGAACGAGGTCTAAGGGGCCTTCAAATACACCTTTTTTTTTTTTTTTACCTCTGATCTCGTTTATGCTCTTGTTCACAAGTGCCTCTAGTGGTCAAGTCAACATTGCAACTCGTGCACCCAACACGTTACCTTGTGTCATTGTAAGCAGCCTTACGGGCCAATGAACGTGTGGCAGACATGATATGAACGTGGACGCTATTCCAGCCCTTAATAGGACAGTAAAGCACAAATCCACAGTCGCCTCTGAGCAGAACTCTTACCCAGCTGCCTGGGTGATAATAGTTTCCATGACAATGCAACACTCCAAGTGCATCAATGCCAGCCTGGATAAACAGTGATCCTTTACCAAAACAAGGGGGTCATTACGGCAGCTTGTCAAATCAATGTTGAGAGTGTCCTGGCTGATTAAGGCGTCCCTTCTCAGTCCTGACACAGTGTCAATACTGGCTGGCCTGTGGCGGCACACTCCCATGATTGGACTGAAATGCCTATCAGTCAGGCAGCTGAGCTGGACTAATGATTCCCTTTGCTGCCTATTAGAGGGACATGACAATTTAATCCTGTGGGCCAGGCAAGGAAAAAGTGACCTTGGTGCTTTATATTGAGGCTGAGGAAAATTGACAAGAGCAGATAAGTCCTTACCTTGGGCTATTAACAGAATTAAAGAACAACAAAGGCAAAAGGTTCTGTCTTTTTTGTTGTGTTTGCCCCGGCTTTCTGTAACCCTGTCACTGAAAAAAAAATCTGAAATCTGAACAGAATGAGACAAAAAAGAATGAAAAAAACAACTATACGGTATCACTACATCATTAAATTCTTTGTACTTTTCTAAAAACATTTCCATTCTGCAATGGTGCAATCGATGCAAAGCTTACAACAACAAAGAGTCAAATAAAAGCCATTGGCTGAATTCTTCTATGCTTTTCTGTCAAGCTAGAATATTGAAAGTGGATATTGCTTGAAGCTCAATGTTTTTCAGATGTTCAAAGCCATTTCAGCATGGCCCCAGGGCAAGATTTATTGCCTTGGACGTCTATCTTAAGGCTATGAGAACATTGTCTACATGTTTGGAAAAAAGCCATGTGTTTACACAGATGTTTCAAGCTTTTAGCACACATCTTCCTGTACTGAGCCTCACCACCATCTTTTGTGCCAAGGGCCATATACATTTTGCATTAGTTTACCCTTTGATACAGACTGAAGGAGAGCAGGGGAGCTTAGATGTGCTTCGAACTCTAAAACAAAGTAAAGGTTCTTGGAGCTGATCTGGATTTTAACGGAGAAAAGCTTAACATTTCCGACACTGTGTCTTTACTTATTCCTCTTTTTTTATGTAGTTGGTATGACATCGGCTGTGTACATAGAGAGGTAATATGCCGCTCAATATTCCTACTAGAGAAACAGAAATCAAACGGCAAAAGACTTTCATCCCTGCTGATCATCGGCAGTGTGAGGCAATTTGCCTTCTAGGCACAGTTGCCACACCGACCCTTTATGCTCACTGTAAAGGTCAATTTTTGCTTTTGTTTCTCCCCATGCATGCATATATCAAAGCTCGTGGCTGTTTCCATGTTTGAAATGACAAGTACCACTCATCACAAGCAAAATGTAACATAAGCAATTCAACAACTTTGATACAATGTGAAGAATAAATTGTTACTCAGCACAAATGAAACATTTAATTGATATTTTTTTCAGACTGTTTTTCATCAACAATCAGTTTTTGTTGTGCTAAATTATAGCGTGCATATTCACGCCACCTTATTGTTTCCTTCTCTACAAAGAAATTAGCATTAACAAACGGCAAACAGATGGCGACATCCCATAACATCACTTCTCAGCCAAAGTTGTAAACATGATTTACAATTTGCAAGATATTATTTATTGTGATTCATGTTTCTGTCGGTTCCTCACTGGAGGTTAATAGAAATGCCAACATGCGTACTGATTTACTTAGTAAAATTTTCATCCCAAGGTTCAGGTTCAGAAAATTGGAGTCAGAGAGAGTTACAGGATTCATGCATTATGCAGAAGAAGCTGACACGACCTTCAGCCATCACAGTCTTGTCTATATATCAAAGTGAGCTTGACCCTTCCAAGGCCAGAAGAAGGATTTGATATATTTGACCATTTCTGCCACTAAATTGCACACATCCTTCATGAGCTGGATGCCTTTTATACAGTTAGCAGCATGAAGGCGGCATCATGCTGATTAAAAGTAGTTTTATACTCCGTATTTGCCATTTACTGCTTCAGCAATAAGGTAAAGCATTCACAAGTCAAAAGTAAGCTAAACACACAAATAAATTCCCGAGATGGCTTGTCTCATTTTTATGCCTCACATTATGGCTTTACCATATGCCCACCATATGCTGAACTAAAAAAAACCAATTCTGCTCCTGCTGTTTGATACAGAACACATCATAAAATGATAGGAAATTAAGAGCTGTTTTAGAGTATGAGGTCCATTTTATATAATTGCCTTTAGAATTATTTATGACATTAATTGCCACATTATCGACTGGCTGTCAACTCCTTGGGCTTGCAGCCCATTCTTCTTTGCAAAGAGCGCCAGCTCAGCCTAAAGTAGACTGACAAGCTAATTATACCATCTTCCCTCTCAGTGATAAATGCCACTAATACGAATCTGGCCTAGAAATAAGACCCTATTCACCTTAAACAGTCTCACACTCCAACCAGGATCTTTAGCTAGAGATGCCCCATTTCCTCTTTAATCAAGTTATCTTAAAAATTTAAGCCACAAATGTAAAAGCTGCTCTCTTTGGACTTTTTTGTTTATGAAGGAAGAAGATGGACACACTTGAATCTATAATCTATCTTGTATAATATACATCTAGTCTTCAGAAAATGTGACCTTTGTTTTTGTAATACAGAAATCAGAAAGAGCTCATTTTAAAAATATTTTTGCCTCTTTTTGTCAGCAAACCTTACAGATGCCTTAGAATGATGCTGTTTAAAACCATGCTTCCTATATACAATGTCATGCATATTTCCTTTTTCACTTTGTCATAACTAAACGATGTTCAATTCCACGTGGCCAGAAAACATCATACAGAGTAACATTTTCCTCCTGATCCTGCCCACACACTTCAAACAACTGCTGCTCATTGGATAATATATTTTATTATTGATGTAATTTACGCTATCTTCACCCACCTAAATGTTTAAAGAAGAATGAGGGCAAACATCAAAACGTTCTCCTGTCACTCAGCCTGGAATATTTCGTATGAATTCCCCTTTTAATGATGCTGCTAACGTATTCCGACTTCACATTGGATGCTTCCTGACAACAATGAGAGCTGACACATACCAAACTTGGTATGTCCCAGAGCCATCGTCAGTGGCTGGGATGCTGTCAGCTCCACCTACATCAGTGGCGGTGTCTCAATGGTAGCGCGACACATGTCAGAAACTTTTACATGTCTGCTCTTTTCTGCACAGCTCTTCTGCAACCCAGATATGGAATTTATATGTGTATTTATGTGGGCAAAGAATAAACAGTATTTTTTAGGCTTAGACATGATATGTGATTTTGTGGCTTAGCTGACACTTCTGGATCGATAAATTCAAAAATTCATCATGATTTTTTTTTTTAAAAAATCCCAAAAAATCTGCTTTTATCCAACAATTAATTACTTAATTTCTCTGTGTCAGAAAAAAAAAAAATCTTCTGTTAAAGCCTTCTTTGGTGATTGCAGGCCCAGTGTGGATAGACACCACATCTAAACTTTAACCTCCTTTGATCAGCAGTTTTGGCAAGGCAATCCATCATGGTGCTCTTACTGTCAGAAGAGGTGCCTGGCTGCAGCTGTGTGTCACTGGCTACAAGGGGCTGCTTAAAGGCAATCATGTCAACCTCCACACGACTGCTCAGACTCACAGATTGAAGGCGAACTTGACAGGGCCAGAAGAGTCAGCTGAAGACACTGGAGGGCTGTGTCTGACTGCTCTGCAGCCATGAAATGATGGTTGATTTTATCCTCTGTGAACAACTGACTGAATGCACTCATGAATGGATGAAATTCAATAAATGAACACCAATCATTGCTTCTAAACTGCTTCATCCTGCTTTGATTTGGGCTGATAGGAAAAAGTGTATAGGACAGGCTATTTCTTTTTGTTCTTTAGATCAAATTAATCTACAGATTCACTACCAAGTAGACTAAAGCTTTAAGAAATTTAAAACGGTGGGATATGCACATATTTTCATGTCTGGCCCTCAACACTCAACACTATCTGTTTCAGCTCACATACTCTTTGAAAGAGTCAATTACATATCCTGTTTAAACATAGCTTCAAAATCCATGTTTTAATCAGTAGATATATAAATATTATATTGTTCTTTCTTTTTTTTCTTTTTTTCATATATTCAGCTTCTCTTAATAAAGATTTCAGGGTGAGCTGGCCTTATAAAACATACTAAAAACAAAAAACCTAGATAGGAATGAAAGACCTTCACATTTCCAGGAATAATTAGATAATAACTGTGGATTTTGCCTAGAATTAGGATTTTAATTGGTGTTGCTGAACAATAACTTATTGAAGTAATTTATTAATCAGTAGCAGCATCTACAGGTGCAACATATTCACCAAAGAACACAGCTAATAGCTCCAAATCAACAAAGAAATGATAATAGGTCATCTGATTTATGCAATCATCTCTTAAGCAGCAGGTTTAAGCATGACCTGAAGTGTCTGCGTGCAAAATGCCATGTCAGCTGGAGTACCAGCATCCAGCTTTAAATAAGGCAAACTCCTTAGTAAAACTCTAGTTTCTGCTGTCAATGATTTTTCTGACAGGGAAACAGACAGCAAATTCCCCATCACTCTCATAGAGGCACTGAGTGCGTTAATAGCAAAAAAAGTGCCTGACTTTCAGACAAAGAAGCTGAGTGACGGCCTGCTGACTGCAGCTCCGAGCGTGCAATAACATGATGTGAAAGGACATTGTCAGGAGCCGAGGAGACGAGCCAAGATTGTACATAGTGACAGAAAACAGAGATGTGGACAGAGATACTGGTGCCATATTAGTTGCCAGCATATTCTAACACCATCCTTGAATCTAAGCAAACTTGACATCACCTCCAATGGCTTCAAAGTGTTCACTCCCCTCCACCTCCCCCGTTCTGTCTGGAGCCAGCTTTCCCCCTTTGACGCAACTCCACGCTCCGCTTTTTCTCTTCTGTAGTTACCAGCAGGCCTGTTCTGACAGGATAGGAGGACAGGGGCGCTGCGGCCTGCGGACACCCTCAGTCAATCTACATTTGGTCACCATGGTGGGAAGTGTGCTCATTTTTTCCGATATTTGAGCTACTTGAGGTGATCTGAACACTGAAGTGTGAGGAGCTGTCACCTTGCATAAAAGTCGGCACTAGCACCACTTGATAAGCTTTGAGGAGGGGGAGGCAATGGAAATCTTTCAGTCCTGATTGGCTGTGAGAACACTGGGGACTCTAAGAGCGAGGGGGGGAATGTTTCTAACACTGTCTGCCTGGGTATAAGAGGTCAGCAGTAAAGGAGGCAGCTCATCACCAGACCCCCCGTGTTTCATGGGACAGATTTATTCTGTTACCAAGCTAAACACGGAGGAGTTATTTTAATGCTGTATCAACATGTCAGAATGAGGCCAGCAAGGAGATACAGCAACAATCGATACGCTATTGGAAGACAAAAAGAGCACTGGTAAACTCAGAATGCACTTGGGGAAGGGTAGTGTTTCTTCAGATTAGTGTTTTGACTGGAAGGCGTGCTGTAAACCTGCCCGACGGCAGTGGTGGGCACATGGGTGGGCACCTGTGTTTGCACTCCACAGGCCATTAACAGTTCACCCCAGCTTCTCCTGAAGGGCAGCAGCTGGAGATATAGAAAGCAGCATGTAGTGGTGCAGGTTGTGGGGGGGGGGGGGGGGGGGGGGGGGGGGGGGGGGGGGGGGGGGGGGGGGGGGGGGGGGGGGGGGGGGGG
>JBAMHX010000024.1:9135987-9148241 GCA_037177515.1 Pseudomugil tenellus
GGGAGAAGTGCTCCCCACTTTTTCTTCCTGAGGAGGAGTGGGGGGGAGAGGAAAAAGAGGGGGGGGGGGGGGGGGGTGGCCACCCCCCCCCCCCCCCCCCCCCCCCCAAAAAAAAAAGAAACACTGCCAGAGGCAGGGAGGCTGGAATATGCTCCAAGTAAAGTTGGCAGCTGTGCAGCTGTGTGTGATAAAGTGCAGCTCAGCGTAAACACACTCTGGGGCTCCCCGCACAGCTGGCGACCACAGGTTACAGTTCTGAAAGATGAAGAGCAGGAGAGGGATAGTGGGAGGAAGAGACAGATTAGGGGATTGCAGATCTACGAATCATGTCAAAGACATAGAGAATGATCATGAGAACAGGAAAGATGAGGGGGAGGGATAGTAATATGTTATTGTGTCAATGTAAGGAAAGAAAAGCACTATTGTTTTATACAGGCATCTGCTAACAATAAAAAGGATTCAGTATGAAAAGAAAACACTTTGACCACCATAAATAAAAATTAAAATGTATTTACTCTAACATTCACCAGCAACGTTATTAAGTATATGATTGTTTATAAGGATTTCTGATCAGTCGATCAAATGGCAACAAGTAAATTTTTTTATTCATGCAGACATGATATAGATGATTTGCTGATGTTCAAACTGGACATCAGATTGGGAAAGAATAGCCACGTTTGTGACTTTGATTGATGTGCTTGTTGGAATATTCCAGAAAAAGGTGATCTACTGAGATTTTTACAAACAACCTTCATGGAAAAAGAGAATCTGAGGGGCAAGCAGTCAACTGGACCAAAAGGTCTTTTAAAATATCAGAGGAATATATGCAGACTGGTTGTAGATGTAACAAAGCCAATCATAACTCAGATATCTATTGCTAACAAACAATATATACAGAGAACCATCCACGAATACGCAAAATATCAGACCTTAAAACAAAGGGGTTTCAGCAGCAGAAGACTACAGAATTTGCATGTATCACCTTGTATTGCGGCTCGGGCTCGTGTTGGTGTGTCCTGCGGGATAATCTGCCATGTCACAAATATTAAATCAACAAATTTCTTGACAATGAGTTCAATGTGCTCCAAAAGCTTCTACAGTCACAAGATCTCAAGCTAATAGAACAACTTTGTGATGGAGAACAACTGCAGCAAATGTATGATTCTTTCATGTCAACACAGAACAAAACCCAGAAGGAATATCTTAAACACCTTGTTAAATCTATGGCACAAAGTGTAAAGGCAGAGGAAAAGAGGATCCAACCTGGTACTAACACACATCTTCAGCAGTCAAGACAAACAAACTGTGAAAGAGTTCTGCCTAAAATTTTACTGAACGTGCTAAATATGATGCTATTGCTAACTTGATTGTATTGAATATTATGCTATGCTGTTTGAAATGCAAAAAAAAAAAAAAAAAAAAAAATAGCTAAAGTGTATAAAGAACAGAATCTGTTAAGGCAAGGTCATATTCAAGCTGTCTCATATTCAGTTTAAAAGTTAAAGAATCGTTACTTTGCCTGTTACCATATTCATGCACAGCGCATATTTCATAAGATGTTACACATCATCGCCCAAAACTACCAGCGTAAGATGAATGGAGTTGTAGTTTAGATGATGAATCATTTATTTCTGCTGTTGTTTTTGCTGATATCCTTCTGATCCCAAAGGAAACACAGAGCCACAGCCGATAAAGTTATGCAGACATTTATTTTTCACTTCAAGCGATTTAGCGTGACTGTGCTTGTCACCATGATTTAGAGGAGACTGTAGCCTGCATAATGTTTATTGTGAACAAACAAGTGGAGCGCCTGCATGCTTTCAACTTCAAAGTTATTGAAGTTTCAAATGGTCCCCATATTACCCAGAGACTTCTGGGGGATTAATTTGTGTCACCATTCTTCTGTAATTCATTAAACAGTCAGACAGCTAAACCACAAGGAAAAAAAAGCCATTTTTTACACAGTGGAAGTATTTAAAGACAAACTAAATGATGCTTACAGAAACATAAAATACAAGATACATTATACTGTATACAGGCTTCATGATGGAGGACTATATTCAGGTGTTCAACATGAAACTTGTTGGTAAGATAATTCGGTAAGATTGGGACTAAAGAATTTGAAAAAAACATTTGAAGAAATTGTAATACTCTAATATGAAAAGAGTTAATCCAAGTTAGTCAAGGATTATCATGAAGTAGGGAGATTCCAATAACATCCTGGAAAAGGTACTGCAAACTGTCCAGCACAAAAATATTAATAGCGGCTATCTGGTGAAGATTATCAAACATCTGGCACCTTAGATGCCGTTATGTTTCCTCAGTGATGAGTAATATTTTAATGTTTTAAGGAATTTTTGATTAACAAATACAAAATTTTAAAATTGTTCTAGATGCTGAATATGGGTTAAATACATAACTGCTTGCTAACAGTTAGCCGCAGTGTTAAGCTAACTGAGACAGAAATGTTTTAACTTCTGCTCCCAAAACTGCATTTTAAAAAATCTTATTAACTGTTGTAGTTGGCAGCACGTTGTGTGAGCCAGCCTTACTGCCTTGGTAACAAATGACTAGTGAGGAAAATAAGAAAGGAAAACAAAAAAAAGGGTTGTAATTGTAATGGCTGGGTTATATGGCATAAAATATAAAAACAGCAATCTTTTAATTTACTTATAAACCTGTTACCAATGTAAAAATGTAAAATCAGGAGTGAATCTGCATAAAAAAAGATCAAAAACATCACCAAGTTATACCAAATGCAACTTATAACTTAACAACAATTATCCACAACAAGATGTTTAACATTTTATTTGTGACGATACACCATTATTTTGTTACATTCAGTCTATGGTTACATCGTTTCATTTTATATGGTCTGAAGAACAGTTCCAGCTTGACATCGAGTTGTTTGAATATTTTGTCAAGCAAGGTGTGAATAAAACTTGTATTTACACAGAGACGGATTAGTAAAACAAAAGCCATGCCAGACACGCACTCGCTTCCTGAAATGTTCCAGACATGACTCAAAGTGTGGGTGTGGAGAACCCAGATTTCAGCAACATCTGCTACACACTTTTTGAAATTTCAGTGATTAGCATTTTCTACACAAATCAGTAATAAAACATCTGGACCATGAGTAGGTGAGGCAGCACACAAAGGTTTAAGCAAATCGTCATGAGGATTTACTGTCATGAGCTTTTAGTGTCTATGTGTGTTGTTCTAACTCCTGCATACCTTATAAATTCTCCCAGACAGCCACAACAAAAAAGACGAGTATTGATAATACAAATGTATAAGAAAAGTACAATTATTTGTGCATATTGAGCCTTTGCTTATATCAGCAAGATAATATCAAGCATGAATCCCAAAAGCAAAGTTATGTTGTAAAAGAATCCAGATTCTGAACTGGGCTGCTTGTAGGACTTTTCACCTGCCAAAAAGCCTTTGAATTACTAAGTAGGGCAAAATTAGAAAACACAAAAAAGGAGCCAAAGTTGATAAATGAATGACACAAAGCAATAAACATAATAACATCCCATCTATTTAAAATATATTGCTAGCATTACTAGCTAACTATTTTATCTGTGAATAATTTTTCAAAAAGGTTTCAAATCCTTACATTACATTTTCATATACTCACTAAAAAGTATCACAGAGAATAAACGATTAAATCTTAATAAACAAATATCGGACTTGCTAAATAGCTACATCAAGTTTTAGAAATTAAGAGAGCAGTGACTTATCAAGTAAAGAGTTTTAAGCAACGAGATGAAAAAGCTTTGTATTAGTCAGCTGTTTTGAGTTTCATTCCTTCCCATCTTAAAGTGAAACACATGATCAAATTATTTAATATACAATTTCTTTATTTAATATACAATTTTTACAATTTCTGAGCATCTTTTTCAACAACAAATCAAATGTTATTTATAGGCTACTGTACATAATACATAAAAGTATGCAGATTCAGTTGTAACTTGCTTTCTTGAAAAATACCATTTAGCACTCATGTGAGCCTAAACAAGAAACATGACCACTAAGCCAGTTGTGTATGAAGGCATGTGTGTCCTGAGGCTTTGGGTCAGCAGTCAATTAAATTATCACACCAAAATGAAAGACTTATAAAATCCCCTTACTGAATAGTGACTGTCACACACTTTATCCTCCATGATGTTCTGTAAAAATGGTTGTTGCAATGGGATTAGGGCTTCTTCCCCAGCTTCTGCTGTGCCCAGTCTAAAATGACTATCCTCTTATCTCAGTGCAACAGAGCTATATTATGTTATGTACCGAATTCATCAAGATAGAACGGATGTCATTGAAATTAAATTTAATCTTCCTTAAATTAGCTTCAGACTATGATCTCTTCTAGTAAGAATTTATGTCGTCCAGAATTCAATTTGCTGTGACATGCTTTTATCAGTAACTATTCGGTGGTCTCCAATAATGAGAGCTGTCACAGCAACCAAAGGCAGGGAGTATTTGATGGCAACCAACTTGTGACCACTGAAACTGTTGCCAATATCAAGCAGGGAAAACAGTGGAAAAATTACAAGTTTCAGATTTAAAACAGCAGCTATCACTGAAGGACTAATTATTACAGAATCAAAAGTAGATCAGTCTGGATACATTTTAATTCAATTAAAGGTTATTAGACTGTTGCAGTGTATCGGTGTTTGATTAAGGTTGGTGCACTGAAAAAATAGCATCTGATAATGGTAATATGACTCATGATGAAGTCATGATTGAAAGATAAATGCGACAACAGATTCCTTTAACTTACTTCCCACAACAGTCTAATCAATTTCCTGATAAAGTGTTATTGGTTGATTGTGTATTTAGACCTTTCAGAACAGCTGTCAAATATGACTACTGTAAGAGATTACAGTGTTGAAATGAGTTGTTAATTATCTAAAGTGTGTAATAATGCCAGCAAGGACGGAGTTAAAGCCTTCATTTTTAATTAAAGAAAAAAAATGAGGCTCACATCAAAAACATACATATATCACATTTAATGTTATTGGGTACTTGGTTGAAACCAAACCTCCAGAAAGAGTGCACCCTGTTACCACTTTCTATTGCTTGACAGCAGACATGAATCTTTATTGAAGCATATTTGGTAACCAAAGAGCTTTGTCACCATACAAAACTTGTAATGTCCAATGCAGAGTGGAATACAGAGAAAACATGCAACATGGTGAAATGCCGTTTTGCTGATGTAATACTCTCTCTGCTATTTGCCATCAGATTCTGAAGACAAATATTTGCTTCCTAAGGATGACGACTGCTTATTTAGAGACAATGAAACTGATGTTTGTGTTACGTTAATAACAAACTATACAGCTGCCAACCTGGGATGCTACAATACAAAACCTGATGAGGAATTTTGCTGCCATCATGAAACTAAATTATTTAGTTTATTGGTTTGATTTGAAGCAGTTTTTCAGAACATGATGTCAGGAGGATCCATCCTCTAATAATAAATTTGGTAATACAATGAGAAATGAATTTGATCCTTAATGTTGGAAATTAAGGTTTTAGCAATTTGTTCAATAACTTAAGATATTTTGAAGTGAATCAGAAAGAAAATCTAACAGACGCTAATGGTATGAACTCAGTTAAAATTACACGTGGAGTGTCTGAGATATTATGGTTTAGCCCTGACTACTGCCGCCACCAGATATCCTTCGTGTGAGCGTGATAACTTGAACAAGTTTTACAATTTGATTTTGCTACTTCGTATACCTGTTTACGTCCCCAAGGGGACACCCTGTTTGAATTTCATAATATGTGGATTTATAGTTTCCCCACCAGGTGGCGCTTTATGCACAGAGAAAATCATATTTTTTGTATTCATATTTGTCTCATTGACCTCAAAGGTCATGACCAGTGACTGTATAAATGCTGGACTGAGCATACCATCACGTGACCCATAGGTTTCTGAAGAGTGCATTTGAAGTCAATAGGCGGGTCCCTCTGTTGCCATCTTGGTGTTTCGTCATTATTGGAAAATCCCAAAATGGATGAAACGGTAGAGCTTAGAGGGCTCCGTCACGGTGGAGCCAGCAGGAAGTATGCAGCTGTAACCAATAATAGCGTTATAACAACATCAATCAAAAGGACACGCCTCTAAATTTAAGATTAAAATAACATTGATACCGAAGTGTTAGAAAAACGTCCTGTCCTGACGTCATAACGGGCTGGTTCAAAGTTTCAACACCAGATGGAGCTTTGTGACTGAAAAATCACAGTTTTGACCGTATCTTTATAACTATCTGTCCGATTCAACTCAAATCAATTGCAAATGAAAGGTCATGACATCAGGATACATCTGGGAATAACATCATACCTGCCTGGTTCAAATTCCAATTAGTTAAGGTATACAGTCTACTTTCTTCATCATTGAGTTCAGTGTGGCTCAATGAATAAATATGATAAATGACCTGTTAATATAGCTACAGGACATTACATGTGCGGCTTTATATTATTGCATACCCATCGGCCTTGTTCCTGTGTGCTTTCAATGTCCATTTCAATTAGTTATTTTTTATCATCCTAATAAATTGTTATCTTAGTCTTTTGGGATAACATAATTATTTTACAAAATTCTTTTAGGCATGTTTTGCATCATTTACATAATTTCATTTACATCAAAACACTTGCAAATGATTGGAGAGAAAAACTGTTGCTGCATAAGAATAAGAATTAACCTTCTATCTGACCATTTCACAGAAAACAGTTATATATTATGAAGCTGTGGCAGGAGTTCCTTCCACCAGCAAAAAGAAACCTACATGTCACTTCCTACCTGAGATCCACGGTACCCACTCAGCTGTCTGGTCCCTATTATTACATTCATTTCATCTCAGCTCATGATGCTTAATAAACTAGTACCTGGGGGTCCTGTCTTTGTCTTTTAACTCTGATTTGATGTGGCAAGGAGACAGAAAACAGGGAAGAGAGGGGACAGAAATAAAAGAACAAGGGATCAAAATAACTGTGCCTTACTGGCTGAGTGGAGTGGGGCCCATCAACACCAATAACCGTTAGCTGTGAACACGTGTGTCACAGTGAGACAAGTGTCATATTACTCAGCCCACTGCTTCATTTGACTGGAACACATCAATCACTCAAGGAAATCTGCACAGACGTGCTGAGATAGGCCTCACCTCTGGCTTCCTCATTACACTGCGTCAGTGTTAGTGAAACCTCAGCCTGTCAGGGATTCACTGCCATCTTCCTTTAAAGAAGCCTCTCTTTTTCAGTTGTTTTTATGAACCAGAGGGCGCAGACAGCAGGGAGGGATGCAACAGCCCATAGGATTCTTACAGCGATTACATGTTTGTAAACGTGTTTGGTGTTGTAGTCGACCTCTGTCACTAACCAAAGCTTAAAGTGTCTGCATGGCTGCACATGTCTTAGCCAATCAGTTGGAGGCAAATACTCTGCACAAATTACTCATGACAATGACATGTTAATAAGACATTAAAAGATTTATGACTGCAACAAATCTTTCTTTTCAATAATTATTGTTTTATTTTAGGAATTTTCTTATGACTTTGAGTCAGGTACATTCTTTTCCTTGAATATGTCATACTCATAATAAATATGCAATTAATACGTTTTTTTTATACTTTTGGAGTAAATTAAAAATTCATAAGATTTGTAAATATCAGTATGTGTTAGTGGGGAAGAATAAATGAAAGAAGTTTTAGGTTTGCCTTAAAAACAACCCAAAAGATCCACTTAAAATGAATATGAATATTTGGTATGATCCAGATGTACCAAGCCTCTATCAGATCGTAGTACTGTGTAAATGTTATTTCCATGAAGGTCAATTCTGATAAAATAGAAGACCAAAGTTAGAATACAGATATTTTGGCACCATTTTTTCTCAAAGTCCTCGAATTCAGCAAATCTGAAATTCTAAAATAGAAATGCTGTGCTTTACTTTATTTGGTATTTTTCTTTTAACATTTACAAATTTTACAGATCATTTGTCTTCAACCTGCTAATTTAAAGGCTGGAATGATATACCAAAAAGAAAAGAGAGGTTCAACTCCTAACATTTGACAAAATGGACTCTTTTAATAATTTAAGCATAGGTTACTCACACATGCTTGTAACTACCAGAAATGGTTAGAGGACCTTATTTGCATTGTATTTTCTTATTGAACGTGGATTTTTTTAGCAAATTCCTGCAAAAATGCTTACATAGAAAGGGATTTGAAAAAAAAAACAAATAAAAGATAATAATTCCTACATGTTTTTCAAACTTGCTTTAGAAGCCGTATAAACATATCTTTAATTGTAAATTTTCAGCCAAATCAGACCACACCGATGCTTTTAATTGAGCTATAAAACACATCCAGCGGAGAACTCAGAGACCAACAGCTGTAAGTAGCCTTGGCTTTTTCTGATATCAACAGACTAAATATCTGTTTCTATTCCTTTGATGCAGCTTGAGTAAAATTATTATTTTCAGTGTTGCGCTCACAGAACACCTGGTAGAAAATGGCCACAGGCTGACTTGTACATGAAGAAAATCATCCATTTGGCCATAACTGGCACATTCAACCCCATATGTAGGGACATATTGGCCATTTTCCTGGTGGCCTGACATGTTTCTGAGGCCAACTGTGTGTTTGATCTTATTAGTTAGTAGAACTCAGTAGATCAGTCCAACTAAAACTTCATTTCACTAACACTTTACTAACACCTAATTTCTAATCTTATTCACCATTTATGTGACTTCTCTCCTCTTCGAACAGAACAGCCAAACATGCAACTAGTCCCTGGTGTTGTTCTAAGTGTCCTGGTAACTACACATCTCTATAGAGATTTCAAGGAACTTTTTTCTGACCTGCTTGGGTAGTTATGTGCGAAGACTATTAAAACATAAGTTGATGTAGAAAATAAAGGAATCAGCCACCAAAGACCACCAAATAAATTCCCGTTATGCATACTATGAAATCTGGCACGCTTGACTCAGATGTCATTATTGAGTATTGCTGTTTATTTAGCAAAAGACATGAGGACTTTTTCCACTGTGGGGGAGAAGGCTTTCAAGACATGATTAGAACTTTAGAGCTGAAGTACTTTATACAGTCATGCACACACTTCAGCCAGATGGTGATGAGGTGAGTTTTCAGAAAAGTTCAACTTGATACATAGACATAAATGTTAATTTAAAAAAAAATATATATTCATAAAAGGATTCATAGAAATTTCCATATTATGTATAAATATAAT
The DNA here is from genome assembly GCA_037177515.1 of Pseudomugil tenellus. Lineage (NCBI taxonomy): Eukaryota > Metazoa > Chordata > Actinopteri > Atheriniformes > Pseudomugilidae > Pseudomugil > Pseudomugil tenellus. Next base: position 9,145,237 of record JBAMHX010000024.1, read on the forward strand.
TTTTTTGGTGTTATGTTTTGTTTGTTAAACAAGACATTTTACTTTGATACGAGGACAAAAAGCCAGATGTTCAAATACAAAGGTACAAAAATAACTTGGCCGTAGCTATTGTTAATTTTGTTGAGAATAAAAAAAAATAAAAATCGTGACTTTAGAATAGTGAATCGAATCAAATCATGACTTGAGTGCATCGTTACATCCCTAGCAACGACATATGAATAAATTACTTCATTATCTATTTGCATTTGAAAACAACCCCAAACGCCCATCTCTGCCCAGTGAGATGTACACAACCTTCTTCAAAATCAGATAATTAAACATCTCAATTACATCTGTAAGCATACAAAATCAGTAATTGGATGAGAAAAATCCATGAGCGTGCAGTAATTACATATTAAAACTTGTTACTTCAAGTCTGAGTGAAAATGAGAGCTCATCCCCCTGCAGTGGTTTTAATGATGGAGCATAATGTTGTTAACAAAGACCTCCCTTGAGGCTTAACGTTCTGACTCGCCACCACCATGCTGCACCCAGCTGTGTATACAACTCCGACAGGTCGAATAATAAAGGTTATACATCAACGTACCTGAGAGCCCAATCATCTAAATCTTCCCCTGCCGCCACCTCCCAGACTCCATTACTTTATTGACACGCAATCTTCAGAAGGAGAGAAATATTGCACATGTAAGGTCACTTGGTTATGAAGATGTATTATCATATTATCTGCATGAGGGTTGTAGGGCTCAGGCCTGACAAAGCTAATTATAATTGGACATGATACAGAGCTCAGAGCATATTACGTGCTTGGCTGCATGACAAAGTCAGAGCTGAGCTATGAGGGGAGAGAGGAGTGGAACATGAGCTGAAACTCAATGTGAAGCTGTACAACAACAGCACCGCACTCTTTGATGATAATTTATGGATACATCCACTAAAAGCACCAGGACAAACCTGTTTCAGCTTCATCACGAGGCCCGGCATGGAAAGAGCCAGTTGTTCTAACTCAAATTTCCTTCGCTGACTTGAAAGAGCTTTAATGCCCAAATGTCACATTTTGTTAGTAACAACAAAAGTGGCCCCCTGGCCCCTTATCTTCACTCCCAAGGTTATGTCAGTATTGCCACACAAATACTTCTGTTTCCCCCATTTTAAATGACTGAATACTCGTGCTACCTCATTCAATAAAGTCATTTGCCTCCAAACAAAGAGGCGTTATTTCTGAAACTAGCTCACTTGCACATAAATCAGTAATTGACAAATGAAATGTACCTAAAGAAAAAAAACTGAAAACTAATGAGATACTGTACATCTGTTCTCTCACTGCCATCTAGCAACATTATAATCTCATTGTCTGAGATGTGATCAGTGTTATGTACTGAATAGCTCTACTTTTAGATTAGACCTACAAGTCAGACTTTGACTTTGGTTTAATAGTGTCATGCACAAAGAGCTTTTTTTCCCTGCTCATCTTCAGTGATTCAAAGCTTCAAAGGTCTATTAACGTAATATGCATCCACTTATTCCAATGCAAATTACATTTTTTAACAGCTCATTTCTAATGGTGCCGTGAAAGCTGTATTTAACTTTCCACCTTAAATAGCAGCTACTTCTGTATGAATAGAAATGAAGTGAAATGGGGAAAAAATTACTTCACCAAACTGACTTAATCTGACAACTTATTCTGCATAATGTATAGCTATAACCATTATCTTTCTCCCTTGTGAAAATGTTGTGTTGTGTAAGACACACTTTGATTTCCCATACTGGTGTATGACATTATGTATTTTAAATTTCACTCAAATTCTTCTAAAATCCACTTTTGGCCTATGTATCAACCCAATGATGTTAGGATATTGTGTAAAGGATCATTTAAAACAGAACACAATCATTTGAGTGTGAACAGGTCTGAGGTCAAATCCTGTCTGAGATCAATTTGCATGTGTGATGTAAGGATATGATTTATGTTTACCAGAAAAGACTGAGCTAAGATTTTAAATAGTTTTGTATCAAATACAGATCCTAAATGAAAAAGAATTTAGGACAATGGTAGTATTTGCCCACCCTTTAAAATCCATGCAAATCGCCAAAAAAGCCTGAAATTGTAAATAATATATTGTTGTAGTAAATTATCCAGAGATGAGGTCTTGCTTCAAGTATACTGGCAACAGCAACAGCAGAAGTTTAAAGCAAGGAAATCACAAACCTTTGCCATCATCTTAGCAAAATATTCCCAACCACAACCTGTAACTTGTACTATGTATTTGGCATGTGCAATGTGGCTAAAATACCTTCTTATATATGTTTTAAACAAACATCTATATTTTGTGGACTAAAAATAAATGTACTTTTAGGTATGATGGTTAGATGATGGTTGTACACTGTGACATCAGCTAAAGTTTCATAATTTAACTTTATTAGAATTAAATATCTGTAATGCAACAAATACTGTTTTTCAGATCAGACCCACTGCCTGCAAAAAGTTAAAGTACTGGTGTGACTTAACTCTGAACCCCTGTACTGAAAAAGAAACTCAAGATGTCTGGAATCTAACTTGCCAATAAATTTCCCTGATAAATGATCAGAAATTGGAGGAAAATAATGAGTAGTGTAACATCTTGGCACTACTCAAAACATTCTTGAAATACAAGATGACATCTCAGATGCACAGCACAGAGACCACAAATCATTGAGGCTCAAAGGGTTTCAAAGCACACTGCCTCTTTCACACACACACACAGACACACACACACACACAGACACACAAGTGTTTATCTTTACAGATCCAGGGGAATTATGCTGGAATTTTGGTAAATGTTCAGGTGGACTAGCTTGCATTGTAACATCACATTGCCCTGCTCATAGCAGTAACTTACACATATTATTTATCATGTGTTGGCTATCTCCTCTTCAAGTGTGCCAACAATTCAAGAATTCAATTCAATTCAATTCAATTCAACTTTATTTGTATAGCGCCATTTCACAACAATGTCGTCTCAAGGCGCTTC
>JBAMHX010000024.1:9171101-9183870 GCA_037177515.1 Pseudomugil tenellus
TTAGCGTGGGTTCTCACCGGGTTCTCCGGCTTCCTCCCACAGTCCAAAGACATGCAGCTTGGGGATAAGCTGATTGGTGACTCTGAATTGCCCTTAGGTGTGTGTGTACGTGCATGGTTGTTTGTCTATATATGTGACCCTGTGATAGGCTGGCGACCTGTCCAGGGGGTACCCCGCCTCTCGCCCTTTGTAGCTGAGATTGACTCCAGCCCCCCCGCGAATAAGCGGTAGAAAATGATAGAAAAATGGATGGATGTATATATATATGATATAGCTAGGCGATGGAGGTCTGGGGCACATCTGTGATGCTTGTACACTGGGTGTCACATTTGAAACGACAGGCGCACTTTGGACTGTGCCGACTACATAGAACACTTCGTGGCCTATGCAGTCTATCTACTTCAAACTATGGAGACCATGTCTCAATTCATGCACTGCATAGTTTGAAGTGCGGATTCGCAGTGCGCTGATGTCATACTGCAATGGCAAGTACTTTCCCAAATCAAAGTGCACTGCGGGTCCAAACTTAAATTCCCACTTCGTTTGTGCTGAATTAGCTTTTAACGAGGTGTTCATGCTATGTATCCTTTGCGGTCTTCAATCACTCAGAGGCCATTGCGTGCCAGATAGAAAAGAATTAGCAGCAGTCGAGTGCTGGAGAGGACATTCTTTTATGCATGTAAGCACACATATTTGTTCCAGCAGGCAAGCTGGGATGGCAGCAGCACTGTGTGCCATGACCAAAAATGAATTTTATTACATGCATCTGACCAAGATTGTTTTTTACTGACATTTATGTTTTAATTTAGACACCTTTAAATAAAACATAAATAGAATTCCAGTACTGAGGCAATTTTCTGTAATTTTTTAAATATCTTGGTGTCTTTGTGAACTATTGGGTAAATTAATTGGATAAACAACATATGAAGTTGTTCAACAATGGAGGTCTTGAGCACATCGGTGATGCTATTGCCCTGGCTGTTTTATTTCAAGCGGAGGGTGCATACTGTGGACGACACTTTGTGGCCTCCGCAGTCTGCATACTTCGAAGTGTGCAGCCCATGAATTTAGAAACGGTCTAAGGATAAGCTAATTGGGCTGCAAACGAAGTGCTTGTTTGAAGTGTGGACACGAAGTAGCCTTCGAATTGGGACAGCACTTGGAGCACCAGTATCACGTATGCACACTTCAAAATTTGCTTACCATATTGAGACACAGCCTTTGTGTTTGTAGCGTGCAATGAAACACCCAGCCTCAGCAGAGCACTCACGGACCATGGTATCTGCCCACCCAACCAATCAGGGGAAGGGGACTGGCGACAGGATGTTATATGGAAGCAGTGGAGGGGGAGTGTAGAACTTTTATTTGTTTGGAGAGTTGCAGGGCTCTTAATTGTATGTTTTATCTGAGAAGTAGTCACCAACCTTTAGACGTTTCAGCTCTTTTTGGACTTCTGCAAACCCTTTCCAAGTTCTGAAGACCAGCAGTTTGAGTTTTTGCAAGGAATTCCTTTTTACCTAGTTCAAGGAACATTTTAATTTTTATCTTTTTTAAATAAATATTTTGAACAAACTGACTCATGCTCAAGTTAACTGTCCATCTATACAGGAACCTTCCTCTGGCGTACTTTGCCCACATGACAATAACGCAGTTAATAACGCTGTTTCTTCAAATACTGCCCACGAACCTGAACTGAATATAGCGGTACTGATAATGGATAGATGGAGGTCATGAACACTATAAGGGGTTTATTTTTGTTAATAACTCATCTGTTTAGATTTTATTTAATCTAAAAATTTGGCTTGACTAGGGGCATGTCCATTTGATTGACAGTTATCCAATATCTGCGGAACGAAGGCTGAGTGTTGCACAAATGCAGTTTCCAGCTGGCTAATGGCACGCTTTAACTCACCTCTATTAGCTGGTTAGTATAAATAGCTAGTAAATAGCCAGTTTCTTTTTGTTTTTTTATGTATAAATTATACAATATGTGAAATATTTTATCGGTCTGGCTATCCATTAGAAAGGCAGCATTTAGGCAACATTTTGGGTTTTTTTTTAATATTCAATGCAGTAAATGTCTGAAGTGAAAGAAGTTCTAACAAAGACACAAACTAAAGAAAAAGAGTAACCACAGTAGCAGACACAGCTAATGTAGGAATGAGTCAATAAGATATCACCAATATTAAAATAGTGTTATGTATCATTAATAACATTAACCTTTTCATGCACGTATTAATAAAACTAATGTCATATATTCTTCAAATACATTATTTTACTTCTATAGACACATGCAATTATACTGCCTTTGCTTATTAATGGTAGTTAACTGGATTTTTTTACTTATTTAAATGTATTCTATCAAATATTTATATAAAATAATATATTTTTAATATTATATGATCTAAATATTTTATTTAAAAAATTATAGCTGTATTATTTTCCTATTATTCACTAAGAAGGCTTAGGTAACTGCAATGTATGTATTTATGTTCTATTATATACCATATTTATCTATTTTTCAGTGAGTCGTAGCGTATTGGTTAACTTACTAATGTCCACTAAAGTGGGTTATTTATTAAAATGCTGCTCCCATTCATGACTTTATATATAAATAAAGCTTGTAAATCAGTTTCCACTGAAGTGACCTCTATGCATGAAAGGGTTAAGGTGAGACAGCTTGTTGCTTACAAGCTGATTGTTGATTACAGTATGACTGCACAGATAAAACAACCATTAATAAGCAGGACTTTCCTAAATGCTACAGTTGTCTTCAAATAATTTCCATTAGACCATATTTGCTTTGATTCCTTCAGCTTGTGCAGCTCTGACTTTGGCCTCCCTGGATGTACTGAACTACCCTTCCTTCAAATCATCTGGGAGGAATTAGAACAAATTCAAGGATGTCAGTGAGCAGATTTGACCCTTGATTCAAATTTGATAAATTGTTATAACAACATAAACAGTAAAATTCCCAAGGCAGTACAGATTTTTAATAGATCCCTTCAGCCTAACGAAAAAAGACAGATCTCATTTCTTTAAGAGCTGCCTCTAAATCTACTCATCTCTAACGAAGGCGAAACATAAAAATGTAAATTAACCGAATCATGAGTTTCTTTGATGGCAACTCCAGTCGGTGTCATGAAAGGTCAGTCCAAGGTAAAAAAAAACTGCAAGGCCTCAATCTAATTAAGCAATTACAACCTCTATGTATGTGCTTTGTCGCTCCAATGTAAAAGCCTGTCAAGTAGAAGAACGTTGCGCGGACTGGACGGATGCTGTCTACTTTGATGTGGGCTTATGCATATAAAATGAGGTCAGATTCTGGTCATTAAAAAGAACTCCTTTACACAGGATATCACGCTACAAGAGGCAATTTCTTCAAAGGGATTTAACTTTAGAGATTTATAAAGGATTATGACAGGAAGGCATGTATAAACAAAGCAATGTGAGAAGAAAAGGAAAATGGGTCAGATAATGCCCTCTGTCACAGTTATTACACATCTCAATTACTCAGCTGGAGGAGAACGATAGAAGTTATAGGGATCATTTGCTGGAGCAGGAAAGCAGGACCAGTCCTGCAGCCGGTCAGCGTGAGTGTCATTTAGTATTTCTCTACAAAAATGGAAACTTTGTTGACATTGTCCAACGTTGTGTGAAGTCTCTTTTCTAAATTCTACAAAGCAAACAATGTTTTTATGCTCCTGGGGATCAAAAGTCTGTAGTTATACAAACCGCACTGCAGACGGATATACAATGAGGTAAACAAACGGCAAAAAACAAGTTGATTAAAAAAGAGAAAGCAAACTTAAGACTGGCCCAAGTAAACCACTAAAACTTTTACCGTTCTTATATCTTTGCTATAGGCATAAACAAACAGAAAAAAACTATTTGTATTTATGTTTGTGTTATATCAGCAGTATGTACTGTGCTGAAATAAAAGTTTAAATAAATACAAAAGACGTAAAGGACAACAATTTTGCTCAGGTAGAGCTTCAGTTTCTCTTCTCTTAACAAATATGACATATATTATCACAGATCAAAGACATGATCTTATTAGACCTCAGCATTGGCAACACGTTTTCTGTATTTACACACAGTTTATTCATAGCTCTGCTTTTGTTTGTTTGTTAATACACTTCAGATCACATTTTATGCATTTTATCTTATTTCCACTTTTATATAAACAATTGTTTATTTAAAATTGTAGTTTTTTTTTTTTTACCAATTAAAGAATGAGTGAGGAATAACCTTGAACATTTTTTAAATATCCTTGATTTTACCATACTGGTCCATCATGCAGTTAAAGTTAAACATAATGGATTTATTCATTTAGCACTACAGTATGTTGTGATTTTTTGAGATGCTATTAACTTTCACTGAAGGAAAAGGATAGAAACTGTTCCCAGCACTGAGCTGAGATGGTCAATAAACTCACTTTATATTCTTAATTGTTCCAAAAATACTTTAATGACTCACATGCATTCATTGTGTAGTGATTTGTTTTGGCAGAACTACCCATGACCTGCCTCTGCCCAACCATTGTCAGCTTCTTGAGCATAACATAGAAACAATGGCCCATTTTCTGGCCTAATGTGCGGCTATATGACAGATAATAAATATTGCATCGGATAAGCCTGTGATGCTGTCATTCAGATAAAGCCTTTCGTGAGCATCAAACCAACCACAAACGTCTCCTAAGCAAATGATTCCTTTAAGGTATTCCTGTATGGTAAATGATTCATGGTGCCTGCATTGTTAAAAACAGCACTTAAGGGCGAGCTGGTTAAAGTAAATATTAGTCATGGTGCAAAAGCTTGTAGCATTATCAAGGGCTGTCTGAAAGCATACTAATGCCCAGACTTGTTAATGAATACAAAGGACTCAGGAGTGTTTTAGTTTGAGTAGATATGTACTGGCAACCTTCAAAAACTCTAAAAAGCTGATTAACATGACAGAGGAAGTGATGCAGCTTTCTTTTTTTTTTAAATTTATTTAATTTCCTAAATAAAAAAATGCTGATTCAGTGTTTGAGGGAAGAAAAACATCTTAATTTGACATAAATGCTTCAAGGGCAATTGAAATTTACTCTTTTGTTATTTTTTATTTTTTACTTTGTTTTGTTGAAATTCAGTGTGTCAATGTTAGACCATTGCAGACAGGAAATCAATGCATAACTTGACTGCTGATGGTGCAGTTTCACAAGCTCCATAACCTTTGCTTTCCTTCCAAAATACAAAACCAAATGACGTTATAATACTTTAATATAACATTTAATTGTCAATCATATCAACAAAAGAGGAATTAAAGGAAAATGATCAGAACAGCAGGCTGTGGTGTTTTTAGCAATTCAACAGTGATTTGAATAATACTGATCTCACGGCACATGTATTGTTTGGCCCATAACCCATTTCCTGCCATTCAGGATTACTAATTTTTTCCAAATATTGGTGGCAGTCAAAAAGGAGGGAGGTGCGTACACCTTGTGAAAGCAGCTGACTGCTTTCTCTGTGTTCCAGGCTGAGCCGAGGGTCCATAAATCCAAAACATTAGTGTGTTGACAAAATGATGGATGGAGCATGGTGAAGTGGTTAGTGATTTTAAAGGCTCTGAAAACTTCTTCTAAAGCACAAACAAATGACTGCTTCAGATTATATCAAGTGGTGAGACATTCCTTTCTGCAAAATGAGAACTCTGGTAAAAGAAGACAGAAACCATTGTTGCATTGCAAATATACAGATTTTAAACTGCAAATCAAACCTCTGATATGGAGCCGCAAAGTGATCAATATGAAGCAACTGATTATAAAATAAACATGAGTGAATGTGTACATTTAGTTAACTAGTTAATAAACCAAAAAATGAACAATAATAACATCATATAATCATATTTCTTGTCAATGTTACCTTATCAGTCAGTTCCATTTATCTTCGATGTTGGAGCTCAGAGCTTCAGCTCAAAGAAGGTTTTTCAGTGTTGTGTTAACTTACGCTACAGTACAACAATGCCTAATGTTGAATTTTGGCATAAATATGGATGGGACCAGTTTTACTTTACAGAGCTTATAAAAAAGATTTATTTCCAAAACTCTTTAATGTTTTGGGTCAGTGCAGAGGAGGTTCTCTAAATTCATTAGAGCTAATTTTGTTATTTTTAGTACATAATGTGAGTTGTAACAGCTACACAGACAAAAATAGGACTTCTGCTCTGTTTTTACATTTTTTTATTCAATATCTTTTGCTCTTTCAATAACTCTGCTGCAGCAGAATGTCCAGAAAAAAATCCTCCCAAATATATGGAAGAGCTTAGGAAGCAGCTACAAGGTGACAAAGACAAAAAGGATAGTCAGGATAGTGGGGAAGAGGAGATATAAGCTAAGTGTCATCATGGACACAGTGAGACTGCTGAAAAATGGCCCCTGTGAGGAATTTGTGGGTCCTCTGTGAGTGTGCTGTTATGTTTCACAGAGAATTACTCTCTATCCCATTGTCATCATCGACAGCTTTCAGACGGGTGGAGCAAACGGAAAAGAAAATCCATGTGTAGTAAAGAGAGAGGCGGATTGATTTTCCTCTTTTATTTGCAACTAATTGTACAACCGAAGTCACATTACGGTGCCGAAATATTTCTGCAGCCTGCATAGTGTATACACCATACACAGGGAGATTTTACGTCCCATCTTGGTCATTGATTCCACCACCTAACTAGTGGAAGTGTGCTCACCATCAACTACTCCATTTAATGCATTCCTGTAATACACAGTACATGAGTGATTTAAGTTGCTTAAAGGCTTTGAAAAATATGTAGTATGAATTATAAGGAACTGTGAAGGAAACTATCCTAAATTAAAGAAAGATTTTTTTATGCCAATAATTTGGGAATTACTTCCAAATTTATTGGTTTACTTACATATATTTTCTACAATATGTGGATGTAAAGTTCAGGCTTCTATGAGGATGTGAGGATTGATGGTTTAGAAAACACCAGAACAAGTTAATTAATTAGACCAACAAGCTTCCTCCCCACAGTTACATTTACTGACACTTGCTGATTCAGTCTTATACATTGCAACTACACTGCGTAATGAAAATAAAAACAGCATTTTACAACCATGGAAAAATAATATTCCTTGTCAAAGCTAATGTTTTTTTCAGTCTCCACTAGAGGTCTCTGTGGTTCACCCATAGTGTCTATAGCACATACCCCATACAAACACATCCTCTTTTCACTACAGTAAACAAAAACAAAACAAAACAAAAAAAACCCATAAAAACAGTATAAACTGACAATTAAATAGGAATTGTTCCAGATCAACCTAAAGCCACAGCAGAGAACATAAATCAGGAACTTTGCCATGCAAAATCTTGCTGATTTTTATTTTATAACTTTGACAACTTGAATTAACCCAGTGACCCAAAATGTAATATTTCTTGAAAAGTCTAAACAAACATGGCCTTAAAGAACAATGAACAACAAGCTTCAGCAGAGTTGGGATGCCTGCATGGTGCAGCCTTCTTCACACACTGGCAGCATGAGCGATGTGGGTCACTTAGCGAGTGGCCAGGATTCAAAACAAAGAAAAGGCCCAAGCAATGAGGTCCACTGGATAAATTTGTCAATGTCTTGTGCCTTAAGGCACCCAGCCTCGCCTGACCCCCAGCCTCCATTCTCAAGATAAATACCTCTGTCACCATTCACCTTCAGTCCCTGGACACAAATTTAACTTGTCATCCATCATCCTCGTGCTGAGGTATAATTTTCCCCCTTTGCAGTAATGAGTTTAAGACCTCTGAACAAGCCAGGATGGGACCCACCACTGAGCATGACAAAGCAGTTTGGAAATCAGATGGTTTTGTTTTGCTTTTTGTGGTTGTTATTTGTGTAAATATCTTGATCTCAATACTCCATACGGGAAAGCTGCATAAATGATTGACTGTGACATTCATATCAACTGTGGGTCCATACAAAGTTCAAGTCATGGAAGGTGTAAAGCTCTGAGTATTTGTTTCTCTCAAATGGCCCTGGCTGACAACCTTGTATGATAATGTGCCCACTGTACATCAACTTAATTGACACTTAAATCTGTCAGTAGCCTTACAAATGCTGACCTTCTTTGTGGAACAAATCCTATTTAATGTGCATTCTTTGTGAGTGATGGTATATAGGAGGGGTGGGTGGTGGTTTTATTGGAGAGTGAATGAGGGGATATGCAGGAGATAAAGAGAGAAAACTACCAATATAAACAGTATAGTACAGACAGTACTCATATATCCCTTGTAAATAAAAAACATCCTATTAAACTCAAGTTAAATAATGTATTAAACTATTTTTTATATAAATTGCTTGTTATAAAGTTGCAGCAAGTGACTTAGAGCCTCCTATGAGATGAAAATCTAATTGCATCCAAAATCCTTTTTCACCTGTCTGATTAGGATATTTTTGCGATGTAATGTTATTAGCAGTCTGGTTAAAATGGAGCCGCTGTGCACTGGGGGTTGGCTTATTAATTGTTGTTTTCGTGTCACCACTGCTGTGTGCACCCAGTGATTTAATCAGCTAAATTCACCGCCATGGGAACTGAGGCTTGAGCCAGGTTTAACGCTATAGGTGTAATAATAATATATTGGCAATGAACCTGTCATTACAATTCATCTCTGGGAATGATTTACATATATGTGTGGTGAGTAGCACTGATTAGCCAAATGGGATGGAGTTATTATCTCACTGCTTCATTGCATAAATGCTGCCGTTTCATTAATTCAATCTTCACTTGGTCCTTGTAGCCCCAGCATGTCTGCGCATCATTAAAGATTAGTTTGACTGGCTGACAGTTTAGGGCAAAATAGTAAGCCTATTATCACATGGACATTGATAAGCACTGAGTTGTGAAGCTTCTACTTCCTGAACAATGCCTGTAATGACCTGGGGGCAGTGGTGTTCCTATCCCTCTCAGGTACAACCTTGTTTACCTCAATCCCCCACAGATTCACACCCATGCTCTCCTTAGAGACCTGATCTGGTATCTTTATCTTCACCTTAGTCACCTACCTGGCCTCTTTCTCTAATCACAAAGCATCTCGCTGCTCTTATGCTACATGTTATCAGAAGGGACAAAGCCTCTTGTACTCGCTGCAATTAACCTGGGGCCTTGTTACCAACAGTGTAGTAAGTCAGTCTCCATGGGCGAACACTGCAAACAAGACCTGGCTACTTTGCATTCATTAATGATGGTAAAAATGATGACAAAGATGAAAGACAACAAATATACATCTCATAACAATAACTTGCATTGTTCCAATGAGGTGCTAAAGGAATTAATTTTACTGTAAAAAAGGAAAAAAATTCTTCTTTGGAAGTAATATTTCCTTGTGATCTCAAAATGATGCAGTTGTTATTGTAAATCCTTTTCCCAAGGTGGAGGGACTGCAAATTCAGGCTTCTGCAGCCATGTCTTCTCACAGCCAATCTACTGAATGACAACCGACAGCTACAGTGATGCAGAGAGAGGCAGACAGAGATGGATGGATCGATAGACTACTGCATATGCAGACGTGCCTATTGATAAACTCCTGCTGACAACAGGCGAACACTTTGGGCTCATCGGTGGAAATGTCAGTCACGCTGGCCATTAGTTTGCATGCATTTCAGGTTTGATGTCCTCAACCTATGACCGTGGGGTACTAAGGCCAGCCCACAAGGCCCGTAACATGCCAAAACACTTTTTTATCACTTGTCAGATTGCGTTCCTTTTGGTGTCAATCCAGGCTTCTCTACTACAGTTTGTGACAAGGAGTGAGGCGGTCTTGATGTTTGACAGTGATGAGCAGATAATACTTATAAATTGAAAAGGATCTGATGCTACAACTCCATGAAAATACTGTGCATCAAACTTGGTTTGAAAGTGCATTCTATGATTTTCTGAGGGCACCCCAACTTCTCAGCATATTAGATTAACCTGTGGGTTTAAAAAAGCAGAAGGTGTAAATCTAAGCATGCAAACTGTGTGTAGGTGTGTTTCTGTCTGCGTTCACCCTGATATTGACTGGAAGCCTCGCCAAAGTGTACCTTATCTTTCATCTAACATCAACTGGGACTTTTTTCACCCACCAAAGAGAAGAATACAGATCCAAAAGAAGGATGGATGCGGATCTATGAAAAGAGAAAAATATCAAGAAAAGTACCAAGCACATGTTGAAAATCTGGCTAAATGTTTTCATATTCTCATTAAATTGTTTAGAATTAAAAGATTATTGAAATTCAGAAAGGTAAAACAGATCAATGCAATAACTACAGACAAACAAATGACTCAGGTTCGGTTCTGGCCTGCAGATTTATGCTTTGTGTTTAAGCTATTGTTCTTATGTATTTACTAAGATAAATTGAATAACATTTGCATGGTGAAATAATCCAATGCCCTCTGTAATATTTCCTGTAAAGCAGAAAGGTAAGGTAGCAGAATAGCTGTTTATCTAACTGGTACAAAATTACATTACTTAGTCCTTGCAGTCTAATCAAAATCATACTTATTAAATTAAATACATACATCTCTATTCAAAACTCTGTTTTACTTGACGTCCTTAAGCTCAAGGTTATGATCTTTCTACTGACAAGCAGGTAATTGTTTATCATGTTAAAAGCTTCCAACAAGAATGCATAGTACAGAAGTCATGCCTATATTATTAACAGGGCCATTTATTCTAAGGTGGAAACAGTGGTCAAATCTATATTCTGATATGGGAACACATGAAAACATGCTGGATGAATTTCTCAATACTGCATGAGTGATGGGGCTCATATGTGTGTAATGGACTGGATGCTACTGTGTACAGATTGCCTGTCAAGATAGGAAACTATAATGAATGGAACACAGGATCTTAGCTGTAAATACATAATGCTGTGACAATAACGAAAAAGCACAATGCTGAGAGCTTACATTCCAATATTATTGTTTCTTATCATCTTTATATTAGCTGTAATACTTGAAAGCCAAGAATAGTTTTGTTTTTTATGTTATCATAGCAGAAATCTTTTTTTTTTTGGTCTCTTTTTTTCTAAATGAAGAAATTCTTCTTGTTTCCAAAGATCATTAAGAACATAAAAACAAGAGTTAAGGTTTGTAGCCTTATGATAAATCCACTCGCATTCACATTACTAACTCATACTTTCATTAGAGCAGAATCAGGGGAAAACAGAAATAGTTTTGGTTTTATTATATTGAAACCTTTTATTGTTTTTTTTCATTGTATGTAATTAAATGTGTTGTTGTAACTCCTCATGCTTTTAGAAGGGGAAGATGTGGAGGGTGGTATCTGGTTATTTGCAAACTGCTGCTGTGTTACTAGAGGTTATATGATCATTTATACTGCTGGCTTCTTCCAACACCATGTGGACAAAGAAATGTCTCATCAATTCCTTTGTTTTTTTTCTATGTTTTATCTTTCTTTCTGTTTAAATTAGCTTTGAATTCAATTCAATATTGCATTTTAAAGAAGTACTCCTGAATTTCTTTGAAGGGTGCCCCCTAACAACAGTTAATTCTACATCCATCTTGCATCCTACCTGCACTCTGAGCTCTCTTCAGTCATTTCAGTCTGTGTGATTACTCTTATTATATCCCTGGCTTTGTCTCTTTTTCTCTTTCTATTTATGTCCTTTTACAATAATGTCTTCTTGCATTACTCCAACAAATTAGCCACAGTGCTCAAAAGGCTCAATATGTTGATATCCAGAGGCTGGCATGACAGAAAATTTGTCTGTAATGTAACACAGTGTCCCAGAAGCAAAAATTATGAAGGAAGTCCAGTTTCTCAGTCTTGGCATGCTGCTGGGCAATGATGGCTCCAGGATTTCATGAATAATAAATGTCAAAGCGAGTCAGAGAGACATATTTTTCAGGTCAGAAAGCTACATAGTGATACTTTTAACACATAAACCCACAGTGAACACTCACTTGCTAGTGGTGCAGTCTTAGAATAGTTTATTAAGGTCATGTAAATTAGTCATTTATTAGCTGCAGAGTGTTTTGTGGCACTCATGTGGATCATCAGAAGACAGTTTTTGAGCACTAAAAAAAATAAATATTTGAAAAAAACACCCTTAAAGTTTACATTTAAAGTCTTTGGGCTCATTTATGCTTCTTATCTGGGTTTATCTTTGTCAAACATTGCCAACATTGTCAAATGCTCCGTCTAGAAACTCAGTGTGTATGTTTTGAGTTAACATGTTCAGTTTTAATTAGTAGTGTGCACAATGATCCAAATGCTGATTATATCAATTTAAACATTGGTAGTGATATTAACACATACTGAAACTGTCAAAATGTTTACAGATAAGGTTTTAGTAGATTTGGTTCACAGATGTGAGAAGAAATACCCAAAATTAACAAATTATCAGAAAAAGACAAATTTAGATTTTTATGTATGACTAATAAGTCACTTGTTCTGGCTCTAATGTGGAAATTAAAGCATTAGTTTGACAAATTTCTTAGCAGTAGCCCTTTTATTTTGATAGGCCTGTGTATTTGGATCAGTATAGACAAAACTAGCTCTGATACCAAGTAAATATCCCCAAATAAGGGGCAGCTGTAAGTGTTTTCTTTCAACTGGAAAGGTGGGAGATCAATTCCAGGTTTTCCCTCAATACATGCCAAAGTGTCCTTTGGCAAGAAAATGAACCCAAAGTTACCTATAGGCATATGAGTGTGTGTGTGTGTGTGTGTGTGTGTGTGTGTGTGTGTGTGTGTGTGTGTGTGTGTGTGTGTGTGTGTGTG
>JBAMHX010000024.1:9215129-9232121 GCA_037177515.1 Pseudomugil tenellus
ATATATATCAATAAAATATATTTTTAATATATAAAATATATATTTCAATAAAATGTGAAAATCCCCATATAAGTCATAAGAAAAGGACTGAAACTCAGGTTTGACTTTTCAAAAGTCGCTAATTCTATTCATAAACTGATTAATGCTGGTAGGCTGAGAAGTATGTATACACATTTAAAAAAAAGCTGTTGGCTAAATTTATGTGCGCATGGCATCATAAAATGGAAAAAAATGAGGATATTCAAAAATTCTTTGCCATAGACTTATAAAAAATTCATTTTAAGGTCTAATTGAAGTAACTGAATGGCCACAATTCTTGCAAACAAAGAAAATGACATGGGAGAGGTTTGTCATAAAGAGTGACAGAAAGCCGATATTGGAAAAAATTATGAGGAAACCTATAGCACATGCAGCATGGCAGTAAAGTACTACTTCGCCACTACAAATCTTAAATCATTGTCTGAAAACAGTTTGTATCCCTCAGTGTTATTCTTTTTTACACACGAGTCACCTGCGTGATACCCCTCAGCTATTCTCCTCACACGCTCTCTCACACACCAGCTATAATATATGGCTGCACCAATGAGAACAGCTGTAACCAATCTCCATTCCCTCTCTCTCTCTCTCTTTCTCCTGTAGCACTGCCTGTCCGGCATAAAATAATAAATCAGGATTAATTGATTTCCTGTCAGTCTCATGGAAAAGAAAATAAATTTTCATGTAGTCTGTTTCCTGCAGCATTATAATTTTGTACATGGCATGTAATTTAAGTTTTTTAATTATGCATGAGAATGAGAAAGTGTGACAAACTGTTCTACCACCTGGCTGAAGGCCATGACTCCGGCCTTCGTATGTGCTGAGACAACAATAGCATTAACTTGAGTACACATAAATAATATATTAATGGACGCAACGCATCTCTGTCTACAAAACAGCACAGGAGTTTTGAGTGTCAAGGTCAAGGGCTGGCTATTTGTCTTTAAGTAGTGACGCTCATTTGGAGCACATGAATCACCAAACATGCTCCGTGTTGCCAAAAACGTCAAGAGCAGGAACGTCAGAATCGCTATGATTCCAAGGCTGTGACAGGAAAACAGATAATGTGCTAACAAAGCTGTGAAACTCTGCAAGCAATAAGCTGTTCGTTCAGAGTGAAACAGCCTGAGACACAGGACATATTTCAAAATGTGTTTATGACTAAAGCTTGGGCTTGTAAAAGAGAGGATAAAAACAAGGGGAGGAGCCCAACATTAAAGATTTACATGTAACAATGTTTACGCTCAGCTTCTTTCATTGTTGGCTGGATTAATATGCAAGCGTTTCCCAAAGTCAGGCTGAACTAAAGCCAGAGATAGAGCATGGAAGGGAGGGAGCAGCAACCAGGGTCATCAGTAGGCCAGGGTCTTAAATCAGACCAAAGCTTGGCCCTGGTGTCAGTCTAGGACCAGAGGGGGAGGAAACTCTTCACAACAATGAGAAGGGACTGAAAAGAGGCCTATTTGTTGTGATTTTTTTCTCTTTTTTGTGAATTACCAGCTGGACCTGAAAAAGCAGAAAAGAAACAGGCTACAGAATGAAAAACTCAAGCAAATGTCTGACTCATAAGAAACTGTCGGTTACTCACTAACTCACACCAATGCCGCGAGTTTAACGAGGTACCATGTTGGAAATGATTACAAGCTTTGTTCATTCAAAGAAGCTTAGAAAAAGCTGTTTCGGTGATTTATTTGATGGCTGTTGTTTTCTTACCCCCACAACAGCTTCACATCTGCAACTGTCTGACTCAGACTGTCCTGTGGCTAAAATTACGATGTGATAAATTGCATCATGAAAGATTTAACTGCTTTGACATTAAATAGCGCTCACAGCATAATACAGAGATATTTCACAACGGATAAATGCAGCACATCTCCTCCTTTGTGTGACATCTGAAAGCATTTTAGCACAGGTTGACATAACTCTCGCCTTTTGTTTTGCATCTCGACATATTCATCAGCATGTATCCACTGTTTCATTCAGTTTTATCTGATTGTTCACAACTACTATCTGCACTTGTTGAAAAATGCATGTTTGTTTCAAGAGTGCACCTTCTACAGGATCAAAAGGATATGGTTGGACAAACAATCTGATAACCAAGGTTAAGAACACATGGATAATAAATTTTTTGAGTGTCATGTTCAATTTTCAGGACGGCATTACCGAGGATTATCCATAACAGTATTTAAATTGTTATCAGGACACTAAACAATCTACTTTACGTCCAGCAAGCATCCTGCCTCTAGTGATTCATAAGGAGGGAGCTACTATCACATTTTCCAGCATCCCCTTGCACCTGCACAACACGGGAGCACTTCATGTATTTGGATGATTAGTTGAATAAATTGCTCCCATTCTGGCTGCTATCACTTTTGTCTTTCCACCCTCACTCAGCCTGCGTCTGTGACTCCTTGCCTCTCAGGAGCACAAGGCCAAAATAAATGAAGCTCAGTCTGAGATTTGGCTGAACAAGCTGTACTACAGGGCTGCAGACAAGATCGGCTAATGTTTAGTAAATGTGTCACATCTGCTGGGAGTCTGTAGATTAGTTAAAAATGGACAAATAAATCAGCTATTACTTAGATATTTTAAACAGATAAATGACTTTTATGTAAGTAACAGTTATCCTAGCACACTACCGCATTTGCTTTGCTGATGATGCTTCCAAGGAGAGACATAAGTGCTTCATAAGTCACTACATCCTAATCTCTAGGGCACAGTAACAAATGGGACTAAACTAAATAATAAACATATTTGACCTCTTGCTAAAAGTATTATGATATTATTTCAGCTCTGCATTATCAGTACATTTATATGTAGCTACAGTAGCTAATTGAGTTAACGAAGCACAAAAATAATAATAAACATTATTTAACAGAACACAGACACTGAGATGGACATAAGCTACAAGAAATGCCACATCTATATGGTAGCACACCTAGTTAGCATAGTGCTACAGTTCCTTTGCAACTATAGTAGCTGTGTTAGCTACTGTAGGAACTTTGCTACTGCAAGATGGTGTCATGATAAATAACATTCTCAGACATTACATTCACTTGCTGATCTTACACCACTTAGTGTGAAAGGAGCTGCATCATCCCATAGTATCCCTTTAATTGTTTTTTGTGAGAGATGAAAGAATCAAAAAACATAATTACTTAAAACAAATACATGAAGCTGAAACAGAAAGCAATGGGAAAAATAGGAAAAACTACAAAGTAAAACAGCAAACCAACGTAAGCTAACCCAAAACCCTAACAGTAAGGTTATGGGTTAATAGATGTAAGGACATGTCAGTGCTTTCATGCACACATGAAAACCTGGAAAAGACCTGAAGTCTAATCTCTCACATGTGCAACTAAGAGTCCCTCTGACTTCCAGTAATCCTGTTTGGAACAAAAATCCAGGTTTGTAGGGAAACACATGATATGAGGCAATGCTGCAAAATCAAAAACAGGTTTTTAAGTTTATGTCTATTTCCCTATTTGATTCTTCAAAAAATACAGATGAATACTTATAATTAAAAGGTTTCTTCTGCTGATAGAAATAATCTTTTTTTCACTAAAGCTTGAAGTCTGATGTTTGGCTTGAAACTTTCAAAACAAGGAAAAATATACCATGAATTTACCATTTTTAGAATTTCTGACATCAGCAGACAGGATGGAGCAACACCATGTTGAATAAACTTGACATAACTTTGCTTTACATAAGAAGAAAACAAGACTAGTAGAATGAAGTGGAAAAGGCGAATTGAAACCACATAGTCTATATACACAGAACACAAGAGACAGGTGGAATGAGTGAGTAAAATTAAGCTAAACAGGGTAAAGTATAACAGGAAATACGAACAAATAGCACAAAACTCCAAAACATAACATAAAACGACTTTAATACAGTGACTGTTTGCTATAGAAAATTAAGTGACTGCAAGGAAAAATAATTCAAGACAGCAGCAATGATGGAAAGTGTGAAGCAACAAACCTCCATTTTCTCTGCTGAAATGCATTTATAGATTTTTCTCTACATTCATCAGACTCAGTTTTTCTTTTGTCTTAATTAAGAGAAGAAAATCAGACTCCATGCGAAAAAACTATGATGTGGAAACACAAACTGGTATTATAATCAGTGAACAGCTGAAGAAAATATTAAATACAATAATGTGTGGTGCTGAACGACTTGTCAATCAATTTGAGAGTGACAGCAGCGTCTTCTCTGTTTACATTTCTGTTGTAAATAGTTCCTTTAACACCCTTCAGGCATGACTTTTGTATGAATGCATCATTAACAAAGCCAAACAGAAACATTGATAAAGTGAGAGTGATATTCCTGCAGCCCACCTTTCTGTTAGATGGCTCTTGGTTTATTGATATACAATCCACCCAGTTTTCTTCTAAATCTGAAAACAATCAGTGTGCAGTGCAACACAAGGCTGAGACATTAATCACGAAAGGCAGCACTTTATTCCATACAACCACGTGACTGTTGCAACAGCTGCTAAGCATTCTGGTAAAGCAAATGATTTATGGCTGTGTAGCAATAACGACAAAAAAGAGTCATTACTATATCGACAGGCTCCCAGATGGATTATCTTCATTGATTACTTCATGGCCTGTTGATAAGTATTTGTTTGAAAGGCAAATAAGGAAAGATAAATGTGTTGGGTGGCACTGCTCAGCAGCCTGCATGAAGGACATAATGCACCAGAAATTTTTATAACCTTCTCTGATCAAACCTGAATCAAGTTTGAGGTTATTTTCATATTTGGACACCAAAGCTGCTAGATTAAAAGAGACGAAAGGAAAATAGTGGGAAGTTGGGATGATGAGCATCAGCACAGAGGAAGTTCACATGTGTAAGATTTCACAGCTAATAACAGTCCGCTGTGATTCATAGTTCACCTCGATCCGCTTGCCCGTATATCACAAGATACCCCCCCACCCCCTGTCCTTACCACCTGGGCTTCCCATTCTGCAACCTTGCCAAGGTCAGCTGAAGGAAATGATACCGCCACACCACAAGATTTATGAGAGATTCACTCCTGTTTGCGTCCCGGTTTACAGAATACATTGACTCCCACCATGGAGCTGTTTCCTTCCCTAGAGGTTTACAACACTGCAGCCCATCTATTGGGTGTCGCAAAGAGCATGAGCCCAAAAGCTTGTCTCCTGTGACAGGTGCTAATTGAGAACCAAACACGAGGTGCATCCAGTTTAAACCTCTTTAAGTCTCAAGCTTCCCTTTGCCCTCCTGTTACTAAACCAAAATGGATAACCTTGGACACGACATGGAAAGGTCCAGAGATGATATGTTGCACTACAAAACAAAAATGAGAACCTGAAATTATAACTCAAATCTGAGTTGTTGTGTTTCCTAATGTATGGAAATTGTTTAAATTCATACAGTGTAAACAGCATCTGTTAGTAGGGAAAAGTTCTCACCTTCTAAGGATTATTTATGATACTTTGTACTTAGGTTGGTAGCCTCAACCTTTTAGTGTATGTTGTTTTGGTCATGCAAGAGTTTTTGCAGTAATCAATCAGTCTATAGTTGTTTTAGATCCCAAAATATAACATGAATGTTTTTCAATTATTACTATAACTATTATTCTCTACTTTATGTATCCAAATTAATAACCTCTGCCAAATTAAGCATTTGCTATGCTCAGGAGTGGTCTAATGAGAATTTCTTGTCCTTTAACGTATGAGCAAAACAGAGCAAATCATTCCTGGACATGGAAAAATTATCTCATCTTTTTTTAGTGAAAACCTACTCATTTCATCAACTCCAGATCCAACTACATCTGAATGAAATCAGAAATGTCACAAAGATCTGGGGCATTGGAGTGCAGCAGTGTACTCAATAAGTCATTCATTCTGATGCCAATATGATGCAATGCTACCAGAAAACAACTGTTAATTCATGTGTAAATATGTAAAAAGACCATGTAAAAAAAAGGTAGGTTTGCATCAGTAGCCTACTTAATCTCTACTTAAAAGTTTGGTCAATCTTTCCCATTAGATTTACTGGTTAAGAGTGTCCACACTGGTAGTGTGGTTTGTTTAGATCTACCACACCTTTGTAAACAATGGTGAAACTGGAGCATGTTTTGATGTTAACACCACTCTATCAAACTGTTTTCAGCTGTGTTGTGTTGATATCCAGCTGCTAGCTTGTGATGTTATACTGTAAAGTGAAATGCCGATGTAAAGCGAGTGACCTCCGAAAGCTGTTGGGAAGCAATGGCTCCAGAATGTTGTGGTTATTATATTTTATTCGTACAGTTTCTGAGACCTTTTTCATCACCTAGTAGGAATTTTGCTCAAAGGCCTGTTATACACAATCTCATACATGTTGTCTAGTGGATTGTGGGAAGTAGACTAAACTACAATAATTTCAATATCTCATATGTAATGATGAAATCAAATAAATAAATAAATTTAAAAAAACATCAATTCTCTTGATTTTTAGAGGGCCAAATAAAGACTCCAGGGGAAAAAGATGGAATTTTTCTTACTTCTGCCTTTAAAAAGTTTATTTCAATATCTTCGATTTATGAAATACAATATAACAAGTGAAATCACAATTAAATGACAGGCAAATTCATCTTAATAAGTTACAAATTTGCGAACAGCTCCTCGCCCAATGACTGCTGCGATAGGCTTCAGCTGCGGAAATGGATGGGTGGAAGTGTCACATCTGGTCTCAGCTGCATATTACCTGCTTCTGAGTCCTCAGACTTTACTGCAAAATTCACCACTAAACCTCCTTATGCAGAGGCCATGCTTCTCATTTGAAGCGGAAACCAACAAAGGCCAAATCTGCCAATAAAGACAAGTGATGTATATGGTGATATTGGTTAAAGTGTTTGTTGACCTCTTCACCTAACCTCTCATCCAAATCAGCTCCCCCCTGCACGTTTAACATACGCAAACAGACACAAAGTAGAACACAGCAAAAAAATGTGTATTGCCTTTATCTGACTATCTGTCAGTGAGTGAAAGGAAGTAATCTGTGATCAGATTAATTAGAAGTGAGGATATAGGGGTGACTGGCCTTCACATACCCTTGGCATCGTAATAAAGGGAAAGCAAATGGGTGCGAGTGCATCACCCCTTGTCAGTGACAGGGTGCTGCCCTGCCCCTTGCTCAGAGAGGACCAGGGCTTTAAATTGCTTCCATCTCTGTGACTCTGATTAATGAGAATAGTTCTAATCGGAGTTCCTGAGGCCAACAGCATTAGTCTTAATCTTCCAGGCCCCATCCAGCAGCAACACTGACATTTAATGTAGTGCTAGTGCAATGGTAATGAGAATTCATTCCCCGACAAGGGACCAAACTCCTCTACCCCCCACACAGGTCTTAGATTTGGGAAGGTTATTGGCCCCTGAGTTTTGAAGGGTTATTAGTTTTCTTCAAGTCATGAGTTACCTAAAATATCTTAAGTTTTACTTTAAGCCAGGACAATTTAACTGTATTTAGGTACACTTATTATTTATTAAAAAGCAAGGCAAAGATGTAGTCTGGAACTGTGCAAAAAGAAAGTAGTTTTAGTAAGATCTTTTGTTCACACAGCTAAAATACAATTTTATCAATATTTCTTGTATATAGTCTTAAAATAATTGTTTCTTTCCACCAATAATGTATTTGCATTTTAGGTTTTTAGATTTGTTAAAATGCAAACAATGACACAAGCCATCAAAACACAATTAACTGATTAGGCATACTGCAGCTCTCAAGTCAACATGAGTGCTGTGTTTGTTCATGTGTGTCTACAAGTAGGTAACGGAGGGAGCTTGTGCTTGTATTTAATGTATATAAATTGCACTATGTGAAAAACAGGCAGTCATAAAGAAAAAATAGTGTAAAACAAGGCAGCCTCAATAAAAGCTAGTAACGCTGCCGGGTGCGTTGGAACAGATGCAAACATTCCTCCTGTGCTCAGTTAGCAGTAGGTAAATTGCTCTGGGATTTGTATTGCCGGAATGCTTTAGCAGGTAATTCCTCTCTGTCTTTCATTTTGTTTGTCTGTGTTAAGTTCCCACTCTGGCCCCATCCATTCTCACATCCAGTTCCCGGCTTTGTCCATCTATCAACGGGGCACACTTTGTCAGTGCTGACTTCATCCTAGCTGCCGCAATCACATCCGAGCAGGGCCCGACTGCCACTAGGGAGCTTTTTCACCTCCCATCTGCATCTAGCCGATCTGCTGACGGGGCCCCTGACGTGCAGTGTTTTCTATTGCACAGGCAAGCAAAAAAACACTAATGCTACACCTCATTTCTCCAGACCACTCATGGCCTCACATAGCCACAAGACAGAAGGGGTGGGGGTGAAATTGAGAGAGATGGGGAGGTAAAGAGGAGGGAACCAGTTTCATGAAAGAATTGGCTCTCGTGTCTGGTTACAGCTCAATTTGTCTTTTCTTCTCAAACACATCAATAGACATCACAGCTAGAAAATGTATCACTAATTAAGGCTTGATAAGCTGCAAGTCAACTGTGGTTTGAAGCAGGAGAGAAAGAAAAGAAGATACAAGGAGAAAGTCAGCCATTGAAAAAAGAGGTTTCAGATATTATACTGAGAATATCAATGGTAATTTATTTTTATCATTAATGTTACTATTATTTAACCTGCTTAGTAAATAAGTTTAACGGGGTTGCATTGGTTGGGGCCATTACAAAATGAATTAGTGACATAGATTATGAAGTGTGTTTAAGTAAGAAATATGTAATAATTTGGAGACCATGTTGCAATGTTGTGAAAGAATGTCTGTGAAACTATGTTGATGTGATATTTTGTGAACGGTAGATGTTTCTTTTTTGTTCTTTTATTATTGTTTACTAGTAATTGATTATTTGTCATAAATTTACATTTTCTTTTAAATAAAACGCTTCATTCATTTATTCATTCATTCATTCATTCATATAAAACTACCAGTTTTGCTTCATTTTCAGTTTTCTACCAGCTAAAAGAATAAAAAAAAGCAAAAACAAAAAACCTTTGTCTTTCCTTCAGTTAACTCTTTAAAGCCTGTCCTAAGAACGACTGGGCAGAAAAGTCAACCTTTTTAAATCTGAAGTCTTCATTTCACCTTTCAACTAATTCTGAAAAAAAAAAATTAAAACACAAAAGCACCATGGTGGAGACTCCCCCGCCCTTACCTGAAAACTTTGGTGTGCCATCTCCTCCAGGTAGTGTGCATGTGGCTGCTGCTGAGCTCTCATCAACAGACAAGCCCTCTGACTACACTGACTACACACAGTGCCTTTCTGGCTGCTCAGCTGGATGTGTGAGAGGGAGACAGCAATTGAGAGAAATGCTAACCAAACGCCCCCAATCCTCCTATTCCCCAATTCTCGCATAGACACAATACAATAATATAAAGATGTACATGTACAGTAACAAAGCTCCAGCTGGTGGGGAAATTTTAAACCAGTCTGGTACTGCATCAAGAGAGGACGCATGCTGAGGTCATGACCTTTTATTTGCACTTGATTTTAAGGTCAATGAGAGAAATAGTTCCACAGATATACCCAAAAAATCAGACTTTTCTTGCATAAAGTGCCACTTGGTGGGGAAACCATAAATCCCAAAATGCTGAAATTTGATGCAGGTGGTCCCCTTAGGGACCTAAACAGGTACACGAATATCAAATTCCAACTGTGAAAACTGTTTCAGCTATCGCGCTTACACGAAGGATATCCGCCGCTGCTGGCGGTTGTGATAAAACCATTATATCCTCAGCACTACGCGTTAAGGGATATAATGGTCATCAAGTGCTTCTGCACATGCACACTAATGTGCAAAAGTTACAAGGTTGGATAACATCGGCAATAATAAGTTTCTTTGACAGGTTGGCTGATGAGTTGAATTGCAAAGCTAGCACCTTTAGCCACAACAAAAAATAATCAGAAATTTTCCTAACACTGGACACTAGGTGGTTAAATTTTATGTAAAAATATCAATTGTTTCCCCTACACATCCTTCAGGACAAAAACTGAAGTGCATATTGCACGACCAAAACCAGAGTTGTGTGTATACTTGCTCCAACTTCATTCCTGTCCAACCTCAGTGAGTCATTAAGCACTCTGAATATTTGCCAAAGACTTATGTTTAAACTTGACATTCTGTTCAAATGTTTTGCTAGTGAGACTCTTTTTATATATCAATAAGCTGCAATTGAAATAAAATGGATACCATAGCTGAAAGATAGTACATTTTCATACATACCATCACTGTTAAGTTATGAGATGAGATTGATAAAGAAATCTAAACTTGTGGTATATAGTATTGAAGAGAATTGATATAAACTGCTGAAAATTCTGGAGAAAAAAAAACTAGCAGAAACAAGACCAATGACTTTACAATATAACATGTTTAATCCATAATATTGGCTTTATCAGTTGAGGTGATTAAAAGACACATGGATGACACCATGTTTCTTTCCCGCAGAAATCTCACAAGCACCACTCATTTACATCAAGGAGCACTAATTAGACTGCAATGCAGGGTTATTAATAGGCTGGACTTTCCACAATGATCTTGTTATAAATGGGCCCTGTCAAGACTTTCCTCAACCTCCAAATGAGTATTCTCACTTCACTGCCCTCATCCCAAGCATCAGCACAAGCACCGAATAACAAATGATTGCTATTAACTGTATAGTCAGTAATGATGCTTGAGAACAAACAAAAGTCCATAAATAACAATTTGTTGAGTAAAAATGAGTCCTTAAATAAGACAGATGTGAAGGTGAGCTGTAGCAAAATGACATCTGAATGCCTGGAGAGAACAGGAAGTGGCTACTTTTTAGGTAAGGGAATTAAAAAACACGAATGGCTTATAAAGTTCTATCAAAGAAAATTCAGTTTTGAGTGCTCTGAGCTGGCCTGTATTTCCCATGCAAGGCTATAACACACACACAAAAAAGATCTACCATGGAACACTAAGCTGAGTGGCCTTAAACAACAAAGCAGCTCCTGCTCAAATCGTTTACCTGGACACAAAAGCAATTCCTCATATTAATTAAGCCCTGTCACTGACATGCTCACTCTCTCTCGCCAGGCATATGTCCACAGCTCTGATATGTTGGCTAAGTGTTTTCCCTGATGCCTCACTCTTCTCTTGCTTTTCCCATAAAGCCTCTAGTGGGAGCCGCTGTTTACTAAGTCGGTTCCACTTACGCAAATCCCCCTGCCATGTAAACAATATCTGCAGCAACTAAACAGAGCTCTGTGCTGGGTGTTTACGGCATGAAAAATGTTTATCCAATTAAGTGACATTTCAATAACATAATCCTAAAACCATGAAGGCTTTTAACAAGATTACATGACCTACTGAGACGCAATAGAGTCACTCGCTCTGTGACATGTGGCTCAATAACATTAAAAGCAGAGGCAGAATAAGACCATAATTACTTGGAGTACAACCTATTCATGGATTCTGCCAGTGGACAGCACTGAGGAGCAAATAAATATGAAATATGACATTGCAAATCCAATTACAGAAAGAAAAATGTGTATTTTGGATTGAAGAGGATAAATTCAACTACTAAAATGGGAAAACTACAAAGAAATGAAGAGATGCTGATTTTATTCTAGTTATGATGAAGGCAATCCTTTTACAATAACTCCAGGGTAAGCAGCTCATGTTACAAAATCATAGGACACATAAAGTCGAAGCTCAATAGGACACAGAGAAAACAAATATGGCGAAGAAGGTATCAAAATAATGAAAGATTGTTTATGTATTGTGGCATGAAATGTGAGGGTGTGTAAGCGAGGCTGCAGCGGGGAGAGGTGATGGTGACGGATGGACAGAACTGACAGTGCGGTATTCATCCTGCACGCTAGAGCGCACGTCTTGCTAGTGGCGGTCGACAGAGCAATAAATCACAGGCCCTCCATCCTGTATCTACAGCTTATTACATCCACCATGACAAATAAATAATAATCCCTGTCAGCAGAGCCCTTTGCTCAAGGATTGAGTCTGAAACGTTTGCTCATCACTCCTATTCCTGAGTGAAAACACCAAAGCAGGGGAATGGAAAGGCATGGTTTACTGGGCCTCTGAAGCTCTGAAGAGCACATAACAAAAACAAGAGCAAAGAAACATGAAAACTTTAAAGGGGTGTGGCTGTGTTTAACACAAAATGTTGTAGTTTGATCAAAAATCTCTAGAGGAGAATTGCTGAATTACACAAACTATTTGAATACAGGTAAGAAATTATTAAAAATGTACTGCCACAGTCAAATTACTTACTGCGTATCACTACATTGAATTAATTTCCTTACTCACTCTCAACTACAGTTACTGTGTGATAACATCTGCATAATCATAAGTAATGGGTGTGTAGAGGAATTTCATGTATTAGCTTAATTACCTTACTCTTAATTAATGTCTAGCTTAAAGGTCCGATCATAAGGCTCCTAAACTAATGTCATTCTGACCTTTAGTAAACCATCTGCCAAGACCTTGGTTTTTGTAGCCGAAGCCAGTCTGGCATCCTTCCATCAGGGAAATGTTTAGAAACAGACTGATGCATCTGACCAATGTCTTTAAACAAAGCTCCCCTATCTGACTAGGGTAGAATAGTTCCATACTTCTAGACCACAGATCTTTGGGAATATTCTCCCTGTGTTATGACCTCGTACCATGTCTGTCTTGATGTTTTGTCCCTTCGTGTTTCAATGTTTAATGTATGTTCAACTTCTTTTATCTTCATTATTAAATTTATATTCTTCTCAATCTAAAGAAACCAGTGTCCCCGTCCTTGACAGGAATAACTGTCATCTACAGGTGAATAGATTTAATACCAAACCAGTACCCAGAGTAAAAAAAAAAAAAAATCTGTTTTAGGTTTCCACAAATTAAGGATTACAATAATGTTTCTGAACATTATCTCACAAGATAATCATATGCTCCTGTTTGGTTACATGTTTCACCTACTAACTTGATGTTGGATTGGAAATGTAGTAGTAACAGTTTAGTTTCTGCTAATCTCTACAGACATGTTAGGTTTTTTCATATGTGATCCGTTCTTTAATGCCAGATCTGTGGGCACATGAACACAACCATTTCATGTTTGCTAATCAAAGCACCTGTCAACCATCTACCTTTTGTTTTAGTTATTTTATTTATCTCCAACAATTTGGAGAAAAAACAAGGAGTGTTGGCTTAGATATACATATTATCTGGGTGTGAATACACTGGGTGCATCTAAGCTACTACATACTACTTCACTGTGTTAAATCACCAGGCAGCCAGTTGATGGCTTTAGGCAAAACAAATGTTTGGATCCTGGTTCACTTTAATAACCACTTGCTCATAAACCGGTGTTGACAAAGACTAGGTTTAAGTAGAAGTACCTTATTACTTTCCACTGTGAATTTGGTAAATGATAAGAAAATGTTTTACAAAAAGCTCAAAGGCAATGGACATCAACATGTTAACATTCATAACTGTCAGGTTTAGCCACATCAAGTATAATTTTCTATTTGGATAGATTCAGCAGTTATCTAATTGTTTAATCGATAATTGTGCAGAACTGCCGGCTGTGTTGTTCGGATCAATACAAATTGATTTACATGTGTCTGCAGAGAAACACATCCTCCTCAATGCTCGTCTCCTTCTACGCCTCCTCCTCCTCTCACATTAGTTAGAGGACATGTGCTGTACAGCTCATTTCAGGGCTTTGTCCCTCATGCCCTCATGTTTCTGTAAATTGTATAAGACCATTTAATCATCCTTAGATGAGGAACCATTTACTTTGCACCGTCCTTCAATAAAAATTAAAAGCTCTCATAAAAGCTGGAATGAGAAAGGGACACCCTCAACTAAATCAAACACTGCTGTTCTTTAGAAAGCCCGAGCAGGAACACTTCTGGGCCCGCTTTATTTTGACGTTTGTTGATGACTTGAGGTGTTAAAATGAAAATAAAATGCAGATGAGAGCGTGCTGTCATAAAGGTTAGTGAACTGTAAATGGAACTCTCCATCTCCTCTTCTAATAGGTGTAAAGCTGTAAACAAGCTGAGGGATGCGAGTGTGTCCTGCAGCTCCTTTAGAGACTCCATAAACATTAATCATAGAATCACTCTGCCATGATTAAGCATGAGTATTTGATCACACTGATCTCTGAGAGAAAATAAAGAGTTTATTATTGCTGTCTCGTAATACTGTCTCTGTGTAATGTAGCTGCTACACACACTAACACACACTCACGCAGACCTGATTTTGATTTAAAAGGAGGGACTTCATCACCAAATTGTTCCTAAATCTAAATATGCTTTTTTTTAGGACAGGTGAAGAGTGGAAGGGGGATGTTAATGTGTTTATGATTAAATAAAGTTTTAATATGCAGTAGCTATTTTACTGTCCTCCATTATCTAAATTAGTTTTGAAACAACTCTCCCATTAGTCGTCAGACAGAAATTAATGAAGTAATTTACTCATGAAATTTACTTTAGTTTTACAGCAGAGGTATTAGCTTAAATGTGAAAGTTAACATGCTAACATGCTAACAATGATAGCATGCTATTAAGCTGCATTATTACATTATTTCTGCTCTTGTGAGAAGAGTTTAGATTCACCCTTTCAGTTAAAAATATCTAACAAGTATAAGCTTAAGATGCAGACTCTTCGTTTTGGAGGGAATTTACACGTAAATGAAGGGAAGGTTTGAAATTAAAGCTCTTTAATATATGAGTCTCAACAGGGGCTTAACTATAATTGGACAACTCACTGAAAAGCTGATTTATGTTAAGAAGCGATCATCATTATTTCTTTATCAGCTAAGCAGGTAAAGGATCTGTAATTGAGCCCTAAGCTGTATACCTCCAACATGCATAAAAGCTCCCAGGTGAAGAATATACTTGCTATTGTTATAATTACACTTATGCCTGGTCATCTTCACTGCCATTTATTTTACATTTGGAACATTATTTGTGTAGGTTCTCAAAACTGAATGTATGCATTCACAAGTTGCAATATGTTAGTAACCAGTGGGGGCAGTGTAAGGACCAAACTGACTCGATATGGTCACAAGACAAGATGTAGAAATGCTAGGTTTAGAGACTTTTTACCATCTATATTAAAAAATTATAGTTTGTTTTCACTCCTACAAAATTCTAACAAGTTTGTGTTCTCTAATGAGGGAACTTATAAAGAAACTTGTCATTCTGATTATTAGATGCAACCAAGTTTGGAAAAAAAAGAAAATATTGTTGAGGTGGCTAGGATATGAACAGAGATAAGTCTTAAGTGGAAAAGTTCACCATAACTTTGCACTTAGTTCCATGTTAGCATCTGAAAAGGACAACTCTAATTAAAAGTCAGTAGCTGAAATGTTCCTGCAATATATATATTGTAAACATCTTGCTTCAACATTTCCAGTAAGTCAGCTAGCGTACCTCAAGATGACCCCAATATCTATGGTGTCTATGGGTCAAAACTCCCAGTATTCAAGCCATTTCATACACTGGTGGCAAAAACGTTTCCAAACAGCTCCATGTTTCAGTCTAAATCTAAAAATACCTAAGTAGGTTTGTCAGATAACAAAGTGGTTTTTGATGAGTTGTAGATGCCATGTTAGCCTCCGACAAAATTGTTCTAACACCAATGTCAGTATGCTTTTAAACGAACATTTAAACTAAAATGAAATTAAATGAAAAATACTTTATTAATCCCAGAGGGAAATTCAAATTCTGTAGTCATTTGGTTCAGCTGGTTATAGTTTTTTAGACACTGGTACAAGGCAGGATGTTTTCCACATCACCAGAATTCTTTTCTGACTCAGACTGCTGTTGAACAGGTTATGGATAATCAGACATAGTTGTCTTGAGCAGGACTTGAGAACTCTGGGACTGACACCATCTGGACCTGTAGCCTTGTTCTGATTCAGTTTCACCAGTTGTTTCATGACTTTATTACAGGACACAGACAGAGTGGAGGAAGAAGCAGAGGCGGTTTCAGGAAGTCCTGATGTGGAGGGAGATGAGGTTGTGTTCAGGTCCATGACTGAGCTGTAGGGTGAAAAAGTGGAGGTTTGACAGGAAAGCTGTAGGTTAATTTCAGCTAGCAGTTCAATGTCTCTTGTGTCTCCATGTAAACATACATTTATAGTCCAGCATGATTAATTTCACCCTTTTTTTGTTTTTTACAAATTATGCAAACTTATTTGGCACTTTTGGGCCATCTTCAAGAGCTTCTTTAGCCCTCATACTTTCCCTTGCAACCTATCTAGATCTTCCTTTCTGCAGATGTAATGTCAACCCTTGTTATCCTTTTCTTTATTGTTGGAAATTAAGCAAAACCTATGCCAAGCAAGCGTTAAAAATGGGATGGCCTCTAACAAAATGAGCTAAAACAGCACTTCACTCAGAAAAAGACAGAACCTAATTAACATGCTTTTGGGAGAAAGTAAATCTTTCCAGAGCAAACACTGTACCTGAACTCACGGGAAAGGCCCACATTCCACACAGTTTGGGAATGAATATGTTTACCAGTAAACCACGTGTCAGGCTGAAAACTTGACAGGTTTCAGTCAGCTGTCTAAAGCTTGTTACATACGCCACAAGAAGTTTTTTTTCTTGATCTCGAGGCCACGAGAAGAAAATTACGTCATTTTGTGATTGAAGACGGTTGTCAACATATCAGCCTGGCAGATCTTTCTTCTCACAGAGCTCCAAGAAGTATTGTGTAATTGGTCAGACAGTTGAGGTGGGTGTGTTTCGCAGGAAAAAGCATGAAGCGGACTGTTGCTACTTCTGCATATTTACTGATACCAGGTTGAACAGATAGTTTTAATAAACAGCGAATCGGCATGGTGAGAAAGTGCAACAATGTTTACATGACTCCTGGGGTGGACACAATTTTTATGAATCACAAGCGCGACTCTTCTCCTCTGTTGTTCCTCGGTGGTGGAACGAACTGCCAAACTCTGTTCGCTCTGCAGAG
>JBAMHX010000024.1:9246287-9258392 GCA_037177515.1 Pseudomugil tenellus
TTGTTCGTATTCTCTGATGTAAGTCGCTTTGGAGAAAAGCGTCTGCTAAATGACTGTAATGTAATGTAATGTAATGATTGAGTAAAGCCGTGGTCCACATTTTTAAGGCGATGCGTTTTTAGCCCTCCTTCCACTAACAGATACCAGGTACAGAAGCCCAGTAGTTGCTCCTCATCTCACACACTGGTTACATAATTCAGAGATGCTGACCCAATTGCCGCACACTTTGCAATTGGGTCTTACATCTCTTACATCTAGTCAACCAGTTTAGAAGTATGTTTCAGGATTTTCCCTCTTAAACTAATTTGATAGAACATGACATTGATATGGGAGGAAAATAGAGCAATAAAGCAACACCCGTACAGATGTAATCTGTTAAGGAGGAATTTGATGAAACAAGAGACAGAGTCCTTAGTTACCGCCCAGTAAAAGTCCATAGAGTTTTCCATGTTTAGTGAAGACTAAACCTGATGGTTCCCCTCAGTTCATAAATGATTACAGCAATGTGAACTCCAGGGTGGGCATCTGAAATTTCTGCGTTTGTTACCCGAGATTGCTTTCTGCAGTATACAATTATTGCATTCGGAATGTGTAATGCACCCGCTACATTTCAGAGATTAGTGAATACTTTATTCTCAGATTTGCCCTATTGTAGGACTTACTTGGATGATGTGGTGATCTTTACGGACACTTGGGAAGACCATGTAGCCTGTTTAGTCGTCTGTCCCAAGCCTTATAATCATTTAAGCGGTTGTAGATGGAAGAAGGGTCACTTGATGGCACTGCTGCCTGAGATGCTACAAGTCCTCATACCTCAAACTGGCATTTTATTACCTTTGTAAACAAATCCAAACATTTTTACAACAGTGTTGCCGGCTAATTTCAACTTTTCTACATCCACTCATCGAAGATGTCTGAGTTCTTAGTGAGGCTGGAAACATTTTTTTTATACATCACTGAAACAAAACAAGATGCCATGCTGTGAAAAGCAGTGGAGAATCACTCTTCACTTGTAGTGCAAAGATTTCCTCTTTTAGTATGATATTGGGGAATGTACTCGATCTAGCTAAAGTGAACTTCTGTGAAAATGTCACCATAAAAGTAAAATCTGGGCCCTTTGGCAGGAATTTGGCCAGGCTTCTTTAAAAAACCACCGACCACCACCGGATATCCTTCGTTTGAGCGTGATAATAATTTTTGCAATTGTATTTTCATACTCCATATACCTGTTTACATCCCCGAAGGGGATAACCTGTATTGAATTTCACGATATTTGGATTTATGGTTTCCCCACCAGGTGGCACTTTATTTGTCGTTTTTTGGCTATATTTCTGGAAATATTTTGCTCATTGACCTCAAATCAAGTGCAACGGAAAGGTCATGACCTCAGGATGAATCCTGTCCTAACGTCTTACTGGACTGGTTCACACATTTGATACGAGGTGGAGTTTTGTGACTGAACATGTACGGGTTTATATTATTGCACTGTCTATTCCAGGCTTGAACAATGTAAGGATTAGGGGCGTTCGGGTATATACCTCTAGCTGTTGCTTACAACAGCGTAGGCGTTGTTGAATTTGTTCTTTATAAAAATAGATAAACATGCATATAACAATCTTTTGGGAGGTTTGAGTGACATTTAAATTGATAATCCATTGCAAAAAGATCAGGTGCAAAACAGAAAACATGTCATTGGGTAATTACATAAATTAATAAAAAATATTTTTCCCCTATTTTCTCTTCTGACTACATGCTAGTTTAAGTAGACAATGCTTTACTGAATAAAGCGAGAATATTCCACTTAATTGGGTTTTTATTTTAGAAAAAAGAAGCCTGTATCAGTCATTACACTGAACATCTGTGTTTTACTTGCTTGCTGACAGTCATGAGAATATAGAGCTTCCCAAACTTCCTTCCCAAGTCTTTTGCTTATTGAATGCAGAAACAAGGCAGCTTTTGAGAAAACAAGGCATCTTTGTCTTTCCAAGTGTTTTCGCTCCATTTTCCACGGATGCTGTGTATAATTAATATCTCAGCAGAGCCGGGGGTTGTCATTTTTCAAATGGTTTCCCTGGAAATGTTCTACACCTCTTAATGGCCCTGCTAATGCTGTAGCTGTCATGTCTTGGACAGCTGCACTTTTACAAGACAAACTCAGCTGTGCCACAGGCATCTCTGTGGACTTAGTCACTCACTGGCTTACAGGCTGGTGCTGCCAGCTGGTGATAGTACACATAACAATTGATTAATCTTTACCTTGTACTCATGAGTCACCTTATGAGTCACCTTACAATAGTGTCGCTGGTGTGCTGAATGGTTTTAATAATTTTCTGCAGGAAAAGGGATCCTGGCAACAAAAACACTTGAAACAAAGCTGTGCAGCATAATTTATGCATTGTGTGTATATTTAATACGAGAATTTGTATTTGCAAACATCTGAAACATGTAATTCTTCTGTAAATTCATGGTTGCAGATTACAGGTTTGTTAAAAAGTCTTTTAAGACAATGTCAATGGCCATTGGTGATCACAAGATGTATTAGAGTTGTCAAATGAGTACAGAGTGTGTGTGTGTGTGTGGGGGGGGGGGGGGATTACTACCTTTTTCTCTAATGCTGGACAGTTCTCGTCATTTGCAGCTTTTCAAAATGTAGGGGAAATTTAAGGGGATATTTCATATATTATTTTGTTCTCCTATGAAGAGGAGCCTGATCTACAATGAATCCTTCATCTCCCGTGTTTCTTTTCTATAAAAACAAAGTATAAGAACTTATATCATGAAGGTGGTTTCAACTGAAAATCTTTGCTGTTTGGCTGCATTAATAGCGGCCAAAAAGATTGTTAAAAACAAGCCAGAGGCTGCTGTTAGCAATTAATGTTAAAAACATATTTATCTAAACTTAGTTTTGAATCAAAACTTGTTTTCTAGGGTATTAAATCATGGCCCAAACAACAAGTTGGTAGCCAAAAGAATCAGACCAAATAATTAGTAACCACATGCTGAAAACCACTCACTTAAAATGTGAACCAAAAAAAAGAAAAAAAAAAAAGAAAATGGTTTTACATCAATTTAAATTCACAATATCCTTAGTGAACCCACAGGCTTCAAAACTGCCTTCTTTCAATTATCATATTTGGCCTTTTCACATGTACACTTAAAAAAAAAAGTTGAACACTCATTTAACATTCCTCCATTACAATTCAGAGAAACAAAAGATCTACTGAAGTCAAGATATAACGGCCGTGATAAGTAAATTCACCATGATGTGTGATATAATCACTGGGTAAGCATAAGTGCTGCTGTTGTCTTCATTTCAAACACTATCTCTCTATTCCACTCCTGAAAGCGGATATTGTTTACTGTGAGATGGTTATCATAATTCATGGGAGTTCAACTCAAGTTCAGGACAAACACTTCAAATGCTTGTTACTTCTTAATAAAATGACACAAGGGAGATAAAGGCACTGTTTGGACATGTGGATCATGCGTGCAGTGCATGTATGATCAGTGGTTGGATCACAAAAATAAAGAATCCATTGTTAACAACTGGGCCCCGCTCAAGGTTAGAGGACCATGTAATAGTGTTAATCATAAAGCAAGAAGTGTGAGGTCACAGGATACAAGACACCAAAACACAAAAACAAAGTTTAAGTAAAGGACATGAACTGTGAAACCCCTGAAACGGTGCTTTTGTGGTTAAACTGGTATCCAGAGTTAATTTCCGTCTTTATCTTTGTTTGGAACACAGCATGATGGTGGCCCCCTTGATCACCACTTTCCAGAAGCTTAGACTCCTGGTTGTTTGATGAAGGCTTATCCCTCAGCTGACATATTATCATTGGACAGGCCTCTGGCTGCGAAAAAAGAACAAGCTGCGCAAAGGATTAGCCTCCACACTCGTGCTAATGCAGTCAAACTGTCAGAGAGATCAAAGCTGCTCACTCCACATTAAGACCAATTAAAGCAGGTGGCCCTGCACAAATTAATAGCTGAGGCACTCACCTGTTACAAGGAGGAAAAACAGTGAGAAGCTTTGTTCTCCCTGCTGAAGTGAGAAAATGTCTAGCTTTCCTGTTGTCAGTCAGTTATGCATTATGGCAGGCAGTCAGCAAACAAAATCATTTGTTTCATGGGGTTGTGAAAAACTGCCCGCGTTTATTACACTGCGGTTACACCCACATGAACTCCAACCAGCAGAAGTGAGCAGCTATGTGCTGATGCAAGCATGGTAGTTGTGATGGCTGCCTTTAATGGAGCAATTTAAAATAAATGGCTCTTTACTTGAAGGCCACCTTTTCATTATTAGACGTTGGCTTTTACAGAGCCGCACATACTGTGTGGACCTTAGATAAGCTGCAAAATTCATTCAACTGGACCGTACAGAAAACCCATCTTAGTTCTAATCTTATTGGAACGGTTTGTGCAAAACATAAATGGGCCAATTTCAAAACAATTGCCATGAAAATTCAGTGTTTAACTCAGAGACTTGAAAGAAAAGGTAGAAAAATAGCAAAAAATGTTTTATTGGATCATGTGAAAAATTAATACATGACAGAAACGCTCAAAATGATGTTTCTAGAACATCCTTGTACTGGTAATGACACATGCTCTGCAGTAGGTATTTAGTTGGTGTGTCATATTTGTGTGAACTAATTATCAAATGTTTTATTGTTAATTTCAATGCAAATCATTCCAGCACTGAAATTAGTTATGGACATTGCAGCAGAGAAAGTGTTAACAGTCTCGAATACAACAAAGTGTGAACATCTGAGTCTGAAGCATCTGAAACACAGCTGGTCAGATAGGCTGCGGGTCATTTAAGGGCCAACAGAGGATCTGCTGATCAAGGCCTCTGCTCTCGACAGGGGGATGAATGATGACTGCAGAGTAAATGCCAAAACTATAAATTTCATCTCACACTGAGCCAAAGCTCTTCTAGAGTTTATTTACATTTTGACATAGCATCTACTCTCGAACGTCAATGTCAAAGGAACTCAAGGCAGGATGAATTAGAGATTCCAGTGCATGCTCTCTAAAGCACACATAGTCAGGAAAGTTCATTTTGCTCTGACATGTCCGTTGTGTGCGCCGCTGAGGAGAACTCTGAAAGAATCTTTCATTAACTTGTCTTTTCTTGTTACTCTCTTGAAATCTTACTTTTGACTTGATCCAGCAGAGCTGAGTAGAACCGGGTGCAGTGTCAAAACTGTTCCCCAAATGCAGCTTTTTTTTCCCAGCAATTACAAACACTAATGAAAGAGTTCTGCCTTTAAAAAAAAAAGTAAAGAAGAAAAAAAATCTAAAGAATCTGAAGCCAGACATATTTTCTATGTGGGAAAATAAATAAATAAGCTCAGAACCCCGTGGTTAACTTTCCAATGGGCTTTGCAGAGAGCCGTGTTTGATGTGGATGCCTAGAGTTGACTGTGTTTGGACAGTCATGGGGTGGAGCTGCCAGGCTTTTAACTGCTCCAGAGAACACAACCCACCACAGAGCAGCACACAGGAGTCCCTCTGTCCTAAGGCTGGACACAAACTATCAACTGAGAGAATGAGAGCGGGAACCGCATTGGGATTTATTCCTGCACAGGCCTGGAGGCTAACATATCAGAGCGGCTAAAAGGGCAAAGTACCTAAAAGACATTTGCAGCCAATTCTGAAAAAAAAGCATTTCTAAAAGTCAACTTGTAAAGCTAAAAGAGGTTAATGTTCCATATTATATCAAAACATTTCATTTCCTTACACTTGTCAACAGCAGATGAAAGGATAAAGCCAAAAAAGAAGATTTTGTAAACTTAAAACAGATTTAAACTCACATCTGTCAAAGCAAGAAAACGCATAGTAAAAGATATATTCAGAGGAGGTGGAAAGAAGTCATAGCTCCTGTTTTGTGGTGTGGGAGGCATGCAACGTCTAATTTGAGAGAACGAACATGCTTAAGTTATTACTGCAGGAAGGCAATCTGTCAAAGGCAGGCTGTTTTGGCATGTTGCATACCACTGCTGAGATCATAGAGTCAGATTCTGCTTGCAATTACTGCTGAAGGACCTTGGATGCAGGCAGGCGGCCATTAATCCTGCTCCTGGCCCTGCACACTCTGACATGTCAAAATTCGTACTTTCCACTGTGCCACAGCTCTGGGAAAAATGTGCCAGAGCAGCCCAACCCCACCAATAGAGTAATTGACGCCGTCATTAATGTAATTAGGTTTCCTTAACGCAGCGGTGTGTTATGACTTACTTTGCCCTGTAATGTATGAACATTTAAGGAGAAAGGACTAAATTTACTCGGTAAAGAGTTAGTACATTATTGAAAGTAAGGATGCAAAACAAACAAGTGATTTATTAAAAATGTATTTCTTTTTGCTTTGGGAAAAATAGTCGCATCGAAGTGTAAAAATTCCCTCTGACTTCATGATCAATACTAAGTACAAGACAGTTCTTGTAAGCAGTATTGATCATAAAGTCAGACAATGGCATAATTGACAGAAAAAAACAATAAAAACTTCCATCCAGAGAACAAAAAGATTGTGTTTGAAGGAAACTGGGCCATTTGTTGAACCTGTGAGAGCCTCACTTGGCTTATTTTATGTCCACTATGAGGTTGACAGGTTTTGAGAAATCCATCCAACTTCGAATTAAAAAAAAAAAAACCTTCATCATTTAGGAAAGCAGTGATCCTCAAATATTATTTTAGATTATTTATTTATTTATTAGCCTTGCATGTAGCTAGCTAGCTAATTAGACTTGCCGAAGATATTCGTATGAAGGGGTCCCTTTTCAACCTCCACCTACAACCAGCTGTTTCTTTCAACATGAAGTACTCCCCCAAAAATTGTAAAGTTAACTATTTCCAGTGTATTACACAACTTTGCGACTGTTTATTTTCAAGGACTAAAATGCTTACAATGTTGGTAGTTACAAACGATGGTGCATCATCAGAACTTATGTAGCGAACAACTGTGCCAAATAAATGTTAAAGCAGAATACAAAATTAGCACAGTGATACAGCATAAATACAGTATAATTTAACACGTTTTTATACATATGAACTTTATTGTTAGTAAGAATACCTTTAATAATAATAATATTAACTGTGGTAAAAATGATATGAAGAATTTTATAAACATTTATGAAGGAAACTGTTTATTTGAGCTTTTTGTGGATTGAATGACAGTTAAAATTTCTGATTAATCAAACTTCCTATTACTTCAGTGTTCTCTTAATTCATTATTATTCATTAACATAAATTTGTCCAATATAAATTTGGCTAATAACTTATTTTCTGCCATCATGATGCTGTTCTAACCAGGATCAAGCAATTAGCCATTCATTTCATAATAAAAAAAAGTAAGATATCATTAGAGAGAGAGCTTAAAAAGAGCTTGGAGTTTTACATTTTTATATGTTTAAAAGAAATCTAGATTAATATATCGTTACACCCTTAATAGTCATGTAAGATAAACTGTAACTATAACATAAAAATGTTAAAGTGATAAGTTATTAAAACATGGAATACAATAATAAAGCATTATAAAGTTGTGCTTCAGTAAAATACTTATGTAAATTTAAGCACAATATTGTTTTTAAAAACACAAGTAATTTACTATAAATTATACAGTGTAGTTATGTAAAAGGATTTTTAACAGTTTGTCTGCCAGATATTTAGCAGGATATTTATATAAAATTTAGCAGTATAGAGTCATAGAGCTGGATTTATACTGCTAAATATATTGCGTCTTTACCATATGGACACCAGTATGTGCAAGTAACAATAACCCCCCTTGCTTCTTTCCAGGCCCTTTGTTCCTGTGACAAAACCATCTTGTTTGCAATACAAAGAATGTGGTTTCATCTGAGTGAAAGCAGCACAGACACCTTGAAAAGAACTCGGCTTCAAAGGAAGAGATTCATCATCACATGTCGCCCCTCCCAAACTCACTACACCTACACATCGCTATGATCAGGTCAATTAGTTGTTTAATGCGGTATGACATTTTATCCCCACCTTAAGCATCTTAAAGCAGTGTGTGATGCACGAAGTAATTTCCGTATCAGAAGATGCCCGAGTTTCCTTAACCTTCTGATAGGCCTAAAAGAAGAAAGGAAGTAAATATCCCGATCACAGGAAAATGTTGACACTGTCAGAAGAAATGACAGAAAATAGCTTCAAGTCAGAAAGTCTGAGGAAGATTTAATGAAAACAAATATCCTGAATTAAATTTCAAATTTCACAAGAAGGTGGATGTAATTTTATAAAGAGAAACAATTTATAAGAAAGACATTTTTAAAATGAAAGAAATCTAAATGGCAAAAACCAGCACAGAAATGCCAGAACTTGTTTGACACCCTATGAACTCCGGCATTAACCATTTTGTCACACCTCCACATATCTTCATAGCATTACGGCATGCATGAGCATCTGTGCACGATCTAAATATCTAGCATGACTCCTGTGCAGATGGTCACAGGATGTGACCGCTTCACATCGCCTGTTCCCATCCATCCACCACTTAATAGCTCCTTTGACACCCCATGCCCGCTCCATGTCCAAAGCGCTTCACATGATTGCCACCATTTTGAAAATAACACAAAGAGGACATAAGCTACAAACTTTTTTTTATTTCCAAGTGGCAGAACAACACGTGCACAACAGATCAGACAAGAACTTTTGACCTCCTTGTAGCAGGCCAGGAGTCACGAGTTGGTCCTCTAGATATCACTCTTTGAAATCTTAATGTCCAACTGCCCTTCTTCATGGCCTCTATGCTCAACAGCTAAATCAGATTTATAACTACTGTCAAAGGCAGGGATGACAGACAAATTAATCTTCCCTTCACAAGTTTACATCCTGGGCATCTGGTCTGCTGATCTTACCCTAACAAGCACAGAGGTCTTGGTGAGCTGTCTTTTAATGTTGATGTGTTCATGGCTGGAGATGAATGACTCTGTCAGGGGAATCTATTTATGCAACATTTATATGGCAGTGCCACCAGATCCAGGACACTGCACTTCCCCGAGACGAGACGCAACAACATCTGTTACAGGAAGTCAACAAATGGCACGTTCTTTAGGTTTCGAGCAGTGTTTAATGTTCTTTCTGCCCATTAATGTCAATTTAGAAAGAAAGCAAGAAAGAAAGAAAGAAAGAGGCTGTAAAGATGTCTGAAAGCACCTAATAAAATTTTAGTTAATTTGGAAGTTGCATTAAAATGTACTATTACAGAAATTTAGCCACTTCACCCATTTTACGCACATTTGTCATGCGTTCATCTAATCTGCAGGAAATTAACATTATACAGATAAATAATTGTTCCATATTTCAAACTGTAAACACGTAAAAATCTTCAAAAAGCATTAACATACTCATCTAGTTTCCATTAATCAGACACTTTCTAAACAGATTCATGTTAGATGTTTTGAACATCTGTAATTCACAGCTAAGTCTCACGTTACCTGTCAAGTCCCAGCTTCAAGCACACTAAACACACAATCTTCATGTTCATCAATGCATTAAAATAGAGAAATACAGTATCAGGGTATCATACAATTATGTGTTGTTAAAATGATTTCACCATCAGTTTTTGCATACTGGTCCTACTCTGATCTCACAGAAATACGTGAAACAACTACACAGTCTCAACACTTATTTCCATGTTTGCGTCACAGATTATTCAAAAATAGGTGCAGAAACCACAAGTCTTGGGGCAAGGACAAGCAAGGGAGGTTCATTTGTACAGCACATTTCATGTAGAGGTCAATTCAAAATGGTGTACTTAAAAACATTATAGGCATTATAGCGGTGTGCAAGAAGCATGACATAGTAGAAAACAGAGTGAGAAATCAAAACTTATTTTAATAAAAGGTAGAAAATAATACTGTTTTCTTTTTTTACCTCGATTTAAAACAGCTCAGAGTTTCAACAGACCTGCAGGTTTCTGCAGTTTGTTCCACATGTGAGGAGCATAAAAGCAGAATGAAAGCAGGATCTGGTTGTTCACTACAAACCAGAAACGTATTTTGGTCCCAAACTATTCAGGGCATTGTTCAGTCAATAAAGTAGCGTTACCGTGTAGTCTGCATGACTTTTTTGCTTCTGCAAGAACATAAAGTTACATTTTCTAATTCAAAAGTAATATGCTAGTAATATCTTTATTGCAATCTCCCTAAATGAACTATGGTCAGGCAGCTCTCACAAGTGGTTTGTGTGACTTCTCATGCACAAGTTATGCACAGATGGTCACACGTACACTACAAAATTCTCTGCCCATCAGGGTTCAGATTAAACACAATCAATGGTGGTTTCTTTGTTTTCTGTGGGACTTGCAGAAAATGCAGAAATTATGTTTCAATTGTCTTTTTAGGATTTCACTGGTTTGACTATGTTACACTATGAACATATTGCTCTCTAAAAATGTCCTTTTTAGTGTAGTTGTCTCTTTGTTTCTATGTCATTCAATCATTTTGAATAAAACCTGACCACTGACTCTTGTATTGTGTATCAACAGCATTGACACAAGACCCCACCACTTTGCTGGCAGAACTCATACTACACATTTTCAGTTAAAAAAAATGTAAAATTAAGATTTTTAAGCTATGATTGAGTGACTACCTTGCTAAGATGTTTGCTATAGACTTGTTAGGTACATGGCACATTCCAATCCTGTTTTGGGAGTCTGCCATCAATGGGCTGCATTCCATTTCAAATTATAATTTACAAGTGGGATTAGGAGTTTATAAGCTTTGCCCTTATCCATATTCATGCATATTTTAGGAATATACAACAGGTATTTCATTCTTTTTTTCTATAGCTCGCAATGGTATAAATCACTACAATATTTTTTAATAAAGTTTCATGTTACTTGAAATTACAATTACTTGCAGGAATAGTTAAAAAACAAACAAAAAAAACTGAGGGCCAAGGTTCTTCACTTCTGATCTAAAAGAAGAGAAAGCGTAGACAGTAGTTCTTAAGGACGCTGAGATTATTAAACGTCTGGACCAAAATGTTACACAACTTCTGTAGTCTGTTGTGGAAAGTGCAAGCAGCTTTGTAGCATCTACTGGGGCAGCAGCATCAGAGTCACAGATTGCAAGAGATCTCACAAACTAATCAAGAAAGCTACTTCTGTGTTGGGGACAACTCTGAAGCAGCTGATTGTCCAGGATAGAATGCTGCACAAGGTGTTGAAAATGATAGACAATTCCTCACA
Source organism: Pseudomugil tenellus (assembly GCA_037177515.1). Classification (NCBI taxonomy): domain Eukaryota; kingdom Metazoa; phylum Chordata; class Actinopteri; order Atheriniformes; family Pseudomugilidae; genus Pseudomugil; species Pseudomugil tenellus. The sequence continues at coordinate 9,257,500 of JBAMHX010000024.1, forward strand.
TCCTCTACACAACATGCCAAAAGAATAGAGTGTGTTCAGTGTGAGTCTTCGTCAAATCCAGTGTAAGACAGGAAGGTACTGGAGAGCATTCCAACCAGCAGCCACCACCTTGCCGAACACGGCAATAACGCAATCATTTACTTAACTAATTATTATTGTTTTTATTTTATTTTCCAAAAACAAAGTAATAACATTTTATTATAATTGTGTATTGAGGAAAAATAATACACATACAAACCTGCACGCAATAAAAAATAATGTTAAAACCTATCATACTGTACCACAGTTAATTTATTGAAACCATGATGAAGACATAAAAATATTCCTGCATTAAGAAAATAAACCATAGCTGTGACTTCACATCTCCCACAAGTATTGATACCTTATGTTTATTTTCCATTCAGTGATATCAGGTTACGTGTCTGGCGTATTTGCCAAGATTTGATGATAAAAACAAAAGCTGCAGTTCTTGAATAATGGTTTCTGCATTTTCACTGAAATATTTGCAGTGATCAAATAAGAAATCTATTCTTATGAAACTTAAATAAATGAAAACTTGATGTAATGATACTGCATTAGTCTTTCACTGCCAATACACCTTAAAACATAACAGTTGCATCATGCTGCAAGAGCTGTTCCAAACCAGAACCACATAATAAAAAGCAATGTTATCACTGCATTAAAAAACTTTAATAACTAAGCTAACAAAAGGCATTCAAGAAAATGAGCAAATGGGTATTTCTCACATTGATGCTCATGTGATTGAGAGCTAAACAGTTTTGTTCTGTTTGAAAATTACACTACTGATAAGTTTAATGTCAGTTTGCAGTAGAGACACTGAGTCATTTCCCATTAATCTCTCTCTCTCTCTCTCTCTCTCTCTCTCTCTCTCT
>JBAMHX010000024.1:9265355-9277846 GCA_037177515.1 Pseudomugil tenellus
ATATATAGTATGAAATGTGGCACATAACTTTTGCATGCTAGGGGACACAGAAAATCCTCCTAGAGCAATGGCCTAAACCCAACGAGTCCGCCATTTTGCTTCAAAGACAATATTGGTGCCCATTGTAACATAATAAACTGTTTATGATGATATATATATATACACAAATTGGACAGTGCATACACTTTAAAGTAGGACTCTCTAGTGTCAAAACATGCTGATGTGATGTCCATCATGAGAAAATTATGTGCTTCTGATTCATTTAAGCATAGACATGTGTTGCATTAATCACCCAAAATAACCCTTTAAACCTGTAAATTAACATATTATGGGCTCTTTAAAAAAAGAATTACTCATGTCTGGACCAGTAATCCTCAATTTTATTTGAATGATTCACTCAGCACCGTATTTAAAAGATACCATCCACCCCCTCAAAAAAATAAATAAAATCCAAATGCTAAACTCATTTTTAATGGTGTGTTTAATAGGACAACACTTTATGCAGCATAATTTCTCATCCATAAAACCAGTTTACAGCTCATTTCTGTTAATTAAATACATTTTGACAGACTCATGATGTCCTACTATTACTCATTGTAGAAATGTTTAATTTCCGTTATTTATTGACTAAATAAAATCACCTATAAAGCAAAAAGAGAATATATGAAAACACGCTTGCAAATGAGAAGCAAGGAATGTTTTTGAACGGAGGTTTTAGGACCCTGATGTCAATAAGTGAGACGCAACTTCCTTATTTTCAACACACTGGGCACTTCAAGCACTGGCTTGAAGTCAACTTCTTTTTCTAATGACAGTCGCAAAACTGACAGGCCGTAAATCAGAGGAAGTATAGGAAGCCATTAGTCCAGGGATACACAATAAAAAGCAGTAATGGTCTCATAAAGCCTGCAACACCACACCAGACATTTGGATTCTTTCCATTAAGGGCTGAACAGAGCCTTGGATGAGTGAAAATAAGGAAGCCATTTTTCTTTTGTGCATTGTTGCCTGGGGTCCTGTGCTTATGATCAATGTAGAGTAAGACACACTGCTTTAAGAGCTATTTATTTACACAGCACTCCAGCTGAGTGAATATTAAAGGAGAATGTCGTGATTATGAAGTGCTTCTATTGAGCTCCTTGGTACAGATTTGTTATTGATTCAAACTGTGCTGGGTATGAATGCCAAGTGTGCTACAGGTGCTGACAATAGAATCAAGATTAAGCACTGTGAAACACATTTCCATCATTTACTTTATCAAGTACACCCGTTCAATTATATGTTAACACTGGTAGCCAATCACATGGCAGCAAATAAATGCATGAAGGTAGACATGGACAAGATGGCTTGCCGAAGTAAAAACTGAGCATCAGATTGGGTGGTTGGGAGTGTGACTTTGAATGTGGCATGGTGTAGCACGGTATCAGATTAGCTGGTTTGAATATTTCAGAAACTGATGATATACGAGGATTTTCACACACATCTCAAGGATTTGTTGAGAATTGTCTGAACAAGAGCAAACAACAGTTCTTTGGACCATAATGCCTTGTTGATGTCAGAGGTCAGAGGAGAACAGGTCGACTTGTTGCAGATGACAGACAGTCAATAGTAATTCTTATGTTGATTGCAGTAAAGGATTGCAGAATATCATCTCTGAACACACAAATCAAACCTTAAAGCAGATAGGGAAATGCAGCAAAAGAGCATACGGCATACCACAACATTTCATACTGGCTTACCAAAAGTAGATTTTTTAGTTGTTGCATTTAAGATGTACTTGTGTTGCTTGTTGGTGTGAAATCTGCTACACAAATAAAGTTTGTGTTTGATTTGATTTTAGTCTGTAACAGCTGCAACATTCATATGGAGTTAGAAATTGTCATAAACATGAAATTTTGGATCCATCCCATCTTGTATCAACGATTCAGGCTAGAAGTAGTGTAACGGTGTAACAGATATTATCTTGGCACACATTGAGTTCCCTAATACTAAATTAGCTAAATTTAAACACCAAAGCCAAGTATTGTTGCTGACCATGTCTCTTTATGACAACAATATGCCCATCTTCTAATTGCTACCTCCAGCTAGATAATGCAACATCACATGATAAAATTCAAATCATGTCATCCTGGTTTGTTGAACATGGCACTAAATTTCTGACCTTTAATGATCTTTAAAATCACCAGATGTTGACCCAATGGAGTACATATGGGATTTGGTGGAACAGGAGTTTCTCAATTTGTAGAAATCTGCAACAACTGTGTGATGCCATCATGTCAAAATGGAGCAAAATCTCTGATGAATGTTCCCAACACCTTGTTGAATCTTGTTGGATGTCACAAAGAAATAATACACATCTAAAGGCAGAAAGTAGGTCCAACCCAGTGTTGGAAAGGAAAAATTGTCATCATAGATTACTACTAGTGAACTTCAATAAACAATCAAATCTATATGCAGTTGTTTAATGGGAAAACAACTAGAGATGTCTGTCTGATATTATGGGCTTCGTCCAATTGAGGGTCGCTAGTAGCTGGAGTCTGTCCCAGCATTCAACGGGCGAGAGGCAGGGCACAACCTGGATAGTACACTACTCCATCACAGGGAAACACAGAAACGAACAAGCAGACAACAACCAGACACACACACATTCACTCCTATGGACAATTTAGAATGACCAATTAATCTAACATGCACATCTTTATATAGTGGGAGGAAACTGGAGTACCCCGTAAGAAGACACACTAAAACGGGAAGAACATACGTATACTCCACACAGAAAGACCACTGTCTAAGCCAAAGTTTGAACCAGAGATCTATGCACGTTTCTTGGGGGAGTGTGAAAATATATATCAGCATCGGCTGATTTCTGTATTGTAAATTTAAAAGTTAGACAAAATCAGTATATTGGATATCATTAAAAAAGCCAATATCGAACATCACTAAATAAAACCTAATGTTTTATTCACATCTACTTATATTTAATGCTATGAAAGCCAGTTGGTTGGTCACGAAATGAAATTTGACAAATAAATTCAGTCTTAGCAACACAACACACCTACGTCTGGGCAGTATACTTTCATTAAGTTTCATTTTGAACACCATTGGATCATAAAAGCATCCTGTGTTTTACATTACAAATCTAATTTACCAGAAAGAATCTTCTTGAAACCACACCAGCTATTCCCAAACCAGATGCCAAATGTCAAAATAATTTCACAAAATCAACCTAAATTTCTCTTCTCAGAAGATAAAATGAAGTGAATCACATTTCAACAGGCTGTTCCCAACTCACAGCAAGAATGAACTTGCCTGGAGACAATGACAAACTCCTCTCTGTCTGATGTCACTTCCCATTTCCAGGCTGACTGCTATATGCTACTGGCTTCTGCCAATAATAGCTCATCAAAACAACACAACCCTTCTTGGCACAAAAATAAAGGCTGCCGTCCATGTCTGTGCCACTCAGATGTCAATTAAGACTCCTCTTCACACTGACACTTGTGACTTAAAAGAAACAGTCGAGAATGTGATGAATTTGAGCCGACAGATGAGAAGGCAGTACGCTGTGTTGCAGTACCATAATGCGCTTCAGATATGGATAACAACTGACACCACTGGCAGGTCTTATGAAGTTTGATTTCATTTGTCAGGCCTCTTCTACTTTGTCTTTTCAGCTTGCCTGCTCCCTCGCTTTTCAATCATGTTGGTAATAGCTCAATCTGATAGCCTGAGGACACTCACACTCGCTTTCATTTAAAATGCTAAGACGTACATATAGTAGGTGATGCTATGGGTAACACATCAAGATTTGGTCTATGTTCTAAAATTTATGCAGTTAAGAAAGAAAAAGAAAACCTGCAGATCACACAAACCACACATGGCAGACAAGTCACTATCAACTTCTGTATTTGATCAGTAAGTAGACAAATGGAGTAGTAAGTGTCCAGGCCTGTCTCTATGAATACCTTGCATGCTTGTCTCCAGCCGACCACATGACGCTAATTCCTGACTGAAGCGCTCCTCCCGCGTATCCTTAATCCTGCCTGCGAAATGTGACAAGATCATTCTTTAGGCCTACTTTAGTCTGAATAATCTGCCCATCACAGAAGCTCTTTCCGACCTGCGCGGTGCTTACAGCGTCATAACATGTTGCCTGTACGTTTTCACCCCGATTTAAGCTCCAGAAATTAATCGAGACGAGTAAATGTGAGGTATCAGCTTCTACTGTACAGCTGGATGAGAATCAAATATTGATTTTACGGTGATTGCCTCTCCAGCATATGGACAGTGGGATGTGTTTTACACATTATTTGAGATCCAGTGATTAAAGACATGAGCTAAAGCAGACATTTTTTTGGTTTGCTGAATATCATTGTTTAAAATATTTGCAAACATCTTTATCATAGGAGATCGTAAGCAAAGACTTTTTTTAAAACATCATCTGAATGACAGAAAATAATGTATGGTTTTTTGCAAACAAACGATCCAAAAGTTATTCACAGAATCCTGAATGTAACTTCAAGTCACAACCCTAATGAGTACAATCTAATCACGTGCCACTTTTTGACATTAGCAGAAGTGGAAATGACTGTTTTCCCAAAGCTAACCGACAAATACACTACATTAGGCCTTTATAATACATGAGCCTCTGAAAGTTTTCGCAAAGTTCTAAACCAGTAATATGGCAGCTGTCAGGTTAAATTGAACAACCGGTTCCAGTCCTAACAGGGTGGTTAGGTGAAGTTAACTCTTCTCTACAGCATGACTACAACCTGCCAGGATCTTCACCCACCTGACGGCGAGTGGACGACAGCAAATCATCTCCACCGGCTTTGCTTTCTACTCCTGACCAGCTTTAACTAATTGAGGAGACAAAGTGAATAAGACCCTTCACCACCACGATCTTGGCTACACCTCAACTTTTCTAACTCTCACCGTCATGCTGAGCTGCTGTCGTCTGACTTCCGGCAAGATAGTGTAAGTTCTCTATGTCAGCTCTGAGTTGAGCTCTCGCAAATGAAGGCAGTGCTGCACTATTTGACACAGATGGAGGAGGAGGATGGGGGGAGAAAATACCTTGAGTGGAGTCAAAAGGAATAGGTGTGACTCCTAAGTATCTAAAATGTCCTGTCTTGAAAGCATAATATCTGTAATACTTCATGACACACTCGCCTAAAACCTCTTATTCTATGCCAGCTTCTGTGGGGGCTTGTCCCTCTCTCTGGGTAGAGAAGAAAAGCAGTCTATTTTCTTGTCACATTTGGTTGAAAGGGAACTCTCAACTTTGAGTCTAATTTCCTGCACTTTAAAAGACAGTCCACATGCAAGGTGCATTACCATGCTATCAAGGTGATGGGAGCACTTTCAAACTGTCAGTCAGTCATGGAAATATCAGAATGACTTAATGTCTGCTGCAACCTGTCAAAAGCTCCTGTGAAGTGCTACGGAGAATAATCTGAGTTTTAGTCACTCAGCACCACTTACTTGTCAGTGAAACTCTCTATTTCACACTAGATAGTAGATAATAATGAGATGAAGATACTGTTTTTGTGGTCAAAATTAGCATTACAGCAGTTATGTTATAACCAGCATAATTTCAGCCTTTGTTATGAAACCAGTGCATTTCATATTATCCTGCAGTTCTTTCATTGCTGGCAGTTAGTTAAGGTTGTTAATTTCCCGATAGACGTATCACAGTGGGTGACACACTTGGGCTGTACTTAACTATTATTAATGTGACAGGCCTCAGTGCTAAGCAAATCAATTAAACAGGAGCGATCACCATAGTCTGGATAACGGCCTTTTAAGCCTGTTTTCATGTGACAAGGAGGTCCTCGATCCAAGCCTCTGCGCAGAGACCTGACAGGTCAAGAAAGCGGCATGAAACAATAGCACCTTCTAACCATCATCTCGCCTTTTTACCTGTCAGATCCAGTCGGGCTGTCTGGCTGCTGATGTGGCGTGCCCTGAGCCAGCTGCCACAGGGTGAATTTTCATGTCATGTTGAGAGAATTTCTTATTCCATTTGCTCGAAATTATAATGCTGCATTTATAGTCCATATCATTTTATAATAGGTATATGTCAAGAGTTTTTGCATCTAAGTTTTTGCCATTCTTCTGAAAGTTGCAGTTATTGTTCCTCTGTGGTGATTTTATGGTTTGTGATTAAATATCAGAGACAATTTGAGTAAAGAAAAGAAGACCTGCAATAACATAACTTTTACACTTCATCATGCGGTCTCCATCAAACTAGTCCAATTTAAAAAAGACTGGTATCATTATTAAATGCATAATTGATGGGAAATGTCCAATCAGCCTTTCCCATCAGTCTGAGGAGCTTCATTATACAATGAACACTATATAATTATGCATAATGGAGCTTCTAACAGAGTGAATTTAATGCAATGTTTTTAATTTATAATGAACTCCAATGGTGAAGTTGTTTCTGATGCACGTAAAGCATTGATTTCATACAGAAAATTATTAGCATGTCCAAAAAAACTTCAACAGTGATGAAGAAAAATCTCATCCCTAATTTAGCTAATTCAGACTTTAAAAAGTCAACAAAAAAAAACATGTAACAACATTTTTAAAAATACATCCATATCACTTTCAAAAAAATAAATAATTATTCCGGCTGTGAGCTTGTTTATGTTTTGGATCTTCTTCAGCTGAGGAGGAGGGCAAAACCCCAAAAGAAGAACTTTGAACAAAGACAAATGTTTTAAGGGTCATAAAACCTTTATGCCTTAAAATGTCATTTCAGGGACACATATGAGTGCTTGCACAAAAGTAAGTGAAAAAAATTCCAAAGTGTACAACCTGAAACGTTCTGTATATATATATATATATATATATATATATATATATATATATATACACATCCAGTCATTACTGCTTGTAAAAGCTTGTATTTCCATCAACTGAGTGACTCATAGACGTGTCCTTGTGTTAAATACAAGCAGAATTCAAGCTTTCTGTTTAAAAGTAATGAATCACTGCTAAGAAAAAAAATTCTGCAGCCATTTAAGGATAAAGCCTAGAATTTGGTGTCTGCTGCTGTGAGCCATCCATCACGTCCACAATAAAGGAGTTTTTGCCTGACGGTCGAAATTTATGGTCGCCCTTCTCTGCCCTAATAACTCAGCACGCTGTGTCAGAGCCTGACAGCCGTTGCCGAAAACAGCACCCCTGTTATCAATCAAAAAACACTTGCATATGTTTAACTTTCGCCTGATCAGCAAGACATTTATAGGCTATTGAGTAATAAGATAAGTGGGTCTATTTCGATGGGAAGAAATGTGGAAGCTTTAATGATTAATGGCGGCCGCAAGAGAGTTTTTAGGCGCTCTTGGAATAAAAAAAGAAGGATATTTTGGCCTGTTATTTTATTCATTTCCAAGAAAAAAGTTAAATGTCATAGTTAATAAATCTATGTCTCTTACAGAACTTAAGATCCACATTTAAATGCCAGAGAGTTTATTTCTAAATAAACCAATCTGTTTGGCTGTTTCAGAAGACCAGGTTAGACAACGGAACTAAACTGTAATGGGAAAGTGACAGGACAGAAACATCTCTTCTTATGGATTTATTTGACCTGAATTTGACCAAGAAGAGGCCAGAAGGGAAAAAGAGAGATAAACCGTAGACAGCTGACAGATTGCCTGTCATCTGTCAGTTCCCAGTAGTGCACGCTGTGTGACTGAGGACAAAGTTGCAGAAAAAGTGAAAAAAGTGGATACATGTTGGAGAGGAGAGAACGTGACCCAAGACAGCCTTCAAGTTGTTTATTACTTTTTGTTGTTATTATTTTAAAGTTTTTCTCGGGGGTGGAAAGATACTCTGCAAAAACTACGTGAATAAAGTAGAAAGTCTTGAACATCTTTTTCTGACAGAACGTTTCAAATGTAGGACAAACATTGTAGGAAAATGTTTCTTAAAAACCTGATAAATAGTGAGAAACAGCCTACATGTTCTTCCTGTTTGGGATCATCTTAAGTAGTCGGTGGCTCTAACTGCAAAATCACACAGAATGCAAAAGTAGCGGAAGCGCATGCGTCCAGGTGCCAATTACGCATAAAATGTCAATTATAAGCTGTTTGTTGTGTGTGAAGTATGAAACAGGCACCAGCGTAAGGAGGAAACGTCACATTACTTGGACTACTCCATCACGTCGGGATCTCTTTTTGATTGGGAGGCACCAGAGGCAGTGGTCTGCAGACTGATGTCGCTTTAGAGGAGGCGGAGAGATCCTTCTCCTGCCCACGACCCAAGTAAACGGAGTTCGCTCTCGGACCTACAGACACACTGTGAGATAGACGCTGGGGAAGAAGCAACGCGCATGTGAAACGCACGGATTCTGCTTACACACTCCGCCTCGCTTTGAAGGATATTATATCGTTTCTATTTTTTTCTGCTGGGAGAAAAAGAAACAGCCCTAACCTTAAGACGTTTTTTTCCTGTTGGCTTTTTCTACCTTACACATGTCTGTTTCAACCATTTTTACGAGAATTGGGTCATGATCACATCGCCCACTGTCTCTGTCCTGAGAAATAGCACGAATCCAGCGTGGGAGAGCGGCTCCTCCTCGGGGGAGAAAGGAGCAGCGAAGATCAGCCAACTATCCGTGCGCAGCACCGTCTCTCCCGCAGACCCGTCTCGTCAAGCCAGTCGTCTTCCCATTAAGGTTTTAAAAATGCTCACAGCACGGGCAGGACACATTTTACACCCGGAGTATCTCCAGCCTTTACCGTCCACCCCTGTCAGTCCCATCGAGGTAAGTATTTGGCAATCTGATGAAACATGTTCAACGCGTAGGTAAACTGAAATCCGAACGCACCCCAGTCCAACAAGCGTGATTGTTTGATATTTGAGGACGAGATTAGGTAAATATTTATCTGCAAGTTCTCATAGCATTAATGACATGATAGCTTCCAGGAAGACTCACAAACGTTTCACCATTTTTAACACGAAACAGGTTTTTTATTCGCTTCGTTTTGATCAACTGTGAGGATATTATTGTATCTAATTATCTAGCAGGTTAATTTCTACATTTTACACGCTCATTTTGGGCGTGCGGAAATTTAACATGCCTAACTATCCCAGTGTGTAAATCTTGGACTTCTGTGGGCTCATAGTGCCGAGTTGCTTTCAGTTTCATGCCGACACAAGTTTATGCGCACTGCGTAAAAAACACGGAACAATTCACCTACCATTAAATGTCAGGACATGTAGCCCTAATGAGTGTTTTAATATTTTCTTTTAGTAATTTTTGTGTTTTTATTTCTTGCAGCTGGATGCTAAGAAGAGTCCCCTGGCTCTTTTGGCTCAAACATGCTCGCAGATCGGCAAACCGGACCCACCGTCCTCCTCCAAACTGTCCTCTGTTGCCTCCAATGGATCTAGTGATAAGGAGTCCAAATCTGGCCCCCTGAAAATGAGCGACATTGGAGCCGACGACAAATCTAGCTTTAAACCTTACTCGAAATTGTCTGAGAAGAAGGACTCGAGCAGCAGCATCAGTGGAGATAAAACCAGTTTCCGAGTGCCTAGCGCCACCTGCCAGCCGTTCACCCCCAGGACAGGCAGTCCCAGCTCCTGCACCTCCGTTTCTCCTCTGCCGTCTGAAGGGAAAGCAGGGGACAAGGAAGAAAAGAGGGAGTCTGATAGCAATAAAAGCACCACGACAGAAGGCAGTGGTAGCCAAAAAATGAATGGGATTACCTCTGATAGCAACCAGCACCAGGAAAACACATCCAAGACTGGTACATCAGACTGCACATCTGTAACATCTTCCTCCTCCGTTCTCGGCTCCGGACTGGTGGCCCCTGTCTCCCCGTATAAGCCGGGTCATACAGTTTTCCCCTTGTCATCTGCTGGCATATCTTATCCTGGAAGTTTAGCGGGTGCGTATGCAGGTTACCCGCAACCATTTCTCCCACCTGGAATGACCCTTGACCCAACCAAATCCAGCAGCCAGCTTTTAAGCGCACAGTTTGCGGCTGCCAGCTCACTGGGATGCAGTAAAGCAGGAACGAGCCCTTTGGCTGGAGCATCCCCGCCGTCTCTAATGTCTGCTAGTCTGTGTAGAGACCCTTACTGTCTGAGCTACCACTGCACAAGCCATTTGTCCGGCGCTGCCAGCGCCAATTGCGCACACGACTCAGCCGCCGCAGCGGCTGCGGCCAGCGCGTTGAAGTCTGGATATCCGCTCATGTATCCAACCCACCCGTTACACGGCGTGCACACATCTGCCCCGTCTTTCAGCGGACACCCCTTGTATCCTTACGGGTTTATGTTGCCCAATGACCCCCTGCCGCACGTCTGTAACTGGGTGTCTGCAAATGGACCTTGTGATAAGCGCTTTTCCTCCTCGGAGGAGCTCCTCAGTCACTTGCGGACTCACACGGCCTTCGCCGGAACGGAGAAGTTAATATCAGGCTATCCTGGGTCGACTTCTCTTGCAAACGCCGCTGCGGCCGCTGCCATGGCTTGCCACATGCATATCCCACCTAATGGCAGCCCCGGCAGTCCCAGCACGCTGGCCCTCAGGGGCCCCCACCATCCTCTCGGACTCAGCAGTCGCTACCACCCATATTCAAAGAGCCCCCTGCCCACTCCCGGGGCTCCTGTGCCGGTTCCCGCGGCCACTGGGCCTTATTACTCCCCCTACGCTCTGTATGGACAAAGACTGACAACAGCCTCGGCCTTAGGATACCAATAGAAACAAATAATTCTACATTTATAAAAGGAGATTTAGGCCCGATGAGTTTTATATTGTATTTCATGCAGGGACTGGATCCAAGTGGGGATCAGTGTATTTATTTGCGATAGCTTCAAGCGTGACTAAAATAAAAAATGATTATAACATAACTTTCAGATGCCTCGACGTGCATTATTTTACACAGATTATGGTTGCAAATGTGTATCATGAACTTTTATTTTAAACTATTTAATTGGGGCACAGCGATGGATTTTTTTTTCTTATCCTGGATAAAAGGAGACTGGCTTGAAACTAAAGTTTATCTTTATATTTATTGTGCTGCTGCTGAATGTCCTGACAGCATGCTGGGGGGATCAATCAGGTTCAGGTATCAGGTTCTTCCGAACTGGCATTGATCTATTTTGTAGGGACCAAAATGTTTTCATAATGCTTTCTTTGCATTTTTAAAGCTTCACAGTTACTGTAGGTCTTTTCTCTTTATTTCACAGTGAACATACTTTTAAAAAATATAACACCATTCATATATAAATAACTTTTTAAAGTTTATTTTTATTATTTTATTACATTTTTATTAAATGATTGTGCACTCAGGTTGTAAAATGTAACATAAATGAAATATTTCATATTAATTTGGAGCTCATTTGCTTCTGTTTTGGTTAAGCAATGAGGCTGACGATGGGGTTTTGCAGAAGGCCTACAAATGTACAAACCATTGCATGATTTTATAGAAATATCCTAGATATGGATGGCTTCTGCAAGCATAAACAGCTATTTTTTTTATTGCTAAATGCTTGCAGGAATCTAAACATTACATCTGACCCACTTTACAAACCTAAGTTCTGCAGCTACAATGTGTTCAGTGTACAAATGCATTGGCTCAGCAAAACATATCAAATCTGCTCAATTCTGAAGTTTATTGATTTATCTGAAGACAAAGAACTGATATCACAGAGGAGCTTTGAAAAAAAAGATCAATGACACAGATGTGAGGCGTTTCCACAGCTTTTGTTATTGCTCTAATGAAGCAATGAACCACAGAGCATGAATAAGACAAAGCTTAACTGTTTAATCAGTCCTTAAAACAAATCAGTTAAATCAAGCCAAGAGTGTCGTTATCAGTCTTCGGTAAATCAGGCTTCTTCAGCAATAAAATCCCCATAACGGTCAGATGTCATATTCATCAAAACCGTTCATCCTTTATGCAGATATGTAGATGAGGCATAAACATAACTCAGTGATAGATGGTAATAAAGCAGATAAGCTACTATTCAGCACAGCAGCCAGTCAGCCATGAAGCCAGCATGGGTCATATGCGATGCATCTCTTTTCACTTGCGAACAGCAAATTAATATGATGTGAACAAATGAGACAGAGACTGTAAGAGTTATTTACCAAAGTTTAATTGATGCATAAAAACCCAGAATATATTCACAAGCACATAAACCAGCCAACGTATTAGTCGGTACATTCATTTCAGTTAATGAGTTACTTTGAGTATGTGGACTGCAGCAGATTAGTAGATCAAATACTACTAACATTAATATTTACTTCAATTCTCTGTAATGTTTTTTGTTGCACAGAATGTGAATCTTTTATAGCTAAAAACAAAAAGTTTAATATTTAGCTATAAAAATTGTAATAATTATTTTATTATTTTTGTGTTTTTATAAGCTGCTTAAATGATAAGCTGAACACACACACACACACACACACATATATAAAACATACAACACGAATGTTATCCTTTCTTTATAAAATTTGCAGCTAA
>JBAMHX010000024.1:9280777-9295298 GCA_037177515.1 Pseudomugil tenellus
TACCAAAAGAGCAACACTGATGGAAAATGAGGAGCAAAAATGTTCCTCAATAATGTCACATATGAAAAATGCCAAGTGGACCCAAAATGGTGCAAAATGCATAATGCCAGCTGGCACACCATTACAGGTGATGGACATTTCACTTACCTAAGTCAAATATAACATACTGCTGTTCATTAATATACAAGAAGGCTTGCAGAATCAAGCCTGCCATCTGGTTAAATCGACAGAGTAATCTACAGCGCGTAATTAGAGCTGAGGAGCAGAGTTTCTCTTTAATCTTTTCCAGCTTTCAAAAAAGAAAAAAAAAAAGAAAAAAGGAAAAAAACATCTGCAGCATGTAGCACGTCATTTTTCTCTAAGACAAATGGGTTGTTTTCCTATGATCCAAAATTAGATCAGCAGAAAACAATCAATCTTGTAAAGGGCCTGGGAAAAGAACTAAGATTTGGATTTGGTTTTTCGCTGTTCTTCTCTTCAGCATCTTACCTCTCATTATCCCTGCTTAAGCTGTTTTACAGCCATCAGTTCACGTCCCATCATGCTCTCTGCCATCACATGACATTTACTGGACCCTGAACTAATGATGAATATGAATAAATGCCTTAATATAGTCATCCTCCATCAGGCTTCCTTTCTCTCGCTATGGCGTTCCACAACATATGGTGACCTGTACGAGTCTGTGACACATGACCTCATAATCCACACCAAGCTAAAAACTGGATAAAATATTTCATGTCATCCTGTCTGCAAATTAGGAAGATGACACAACTGTCAGGTGCCATCCTGCTGTGGCAGTTGTCCCCCCCATTAGAGGAGCACTGATGCTTTCACTCCACGACAAAAGGGAAATGGGTGCATGTTTTTTTATAGGAGACCTGTCTGTCAGCTGGCTCTCAAGTCATAACAAATCACCGGCACTCAGCTGAGGCTGAACATTCAGGACGTCATGAGGAAGACGGATGACCTGCAGGCTTTTGAAGTGCTCTGGCAGTTCAGATGGCTCAGTGGCGCTGACAGAGAAATATACACAACAGAGCAACCAATAATGAGAACATTAAACATTCCAGCCACCTGACAGGCTGACAAAAACAGCCTGGCCCCACATCAATCATCCACCGAGTCATAACCTTGACAATTAGTCCCCTCTGATAGTACCCGTTACCTCTAGCCCTGCACTGTAGTGTGACTCCACTTAAAGAAAACCAATAGCCTCAATTTAATTCCTTAATTCTGATTGATAAAGACATAGCAGCGACAGAAACCACAACATATCGCTTCAGCAAATGATGGATTCAGAATCAGTCGGCTAGCTCTTTGTAAAGTAATGACTCTCTAAGGATGGATGTGGAAAGTGGAAAAATGCACAAGCACTTTGAATTTTTTTTTTTCCTGGTTGCCTGTGAAGATGACTCGGTTAAGAACACAAAAATATATCCCACATATGTTTGTAGGTCTGGCTGCACAAATATGTGTTTTAATGACACCCTGCAGGCATTTGGAAGCTATATAAATACTTGTAGCAGAGCCAGTGCATTTCAATAGAACTCAAGGCGTATGTCAGCAACACGAGTGAATCTTAAACAACAACAGATTCAACATTGGTGCAGACATGGCAAATGTCAAGTCTTCTATTGAAATACTCTATAAATTTAGCTGATTAAAAGACTTATTATCATTAGTATTCTATAAAAAGAAAGCTCAGCTCTTTTTCTTTTGAGCATGTTCCCCTTTAGCTGTCTACACAACATGCTTTCGTCTATACTTTGAATTCAAAGCAGCTGGAAAAAGCACGGGGGCCATGTTGTCACCACTCTATTCACTCTGACTATGTAGTTAGCATATGACAAATGAGCAGGGTGAAATGACATTTCCCTTTTCCCTCCACACCTGTAGAGAAAAAGCAAAGCATGTGACAGAGGAATTGATGGCAGAACCTCAAACACACTGTATCGCCTTCTCATTTAGTGAAACGGGAAAGAGCCCGGCCGATGACTGTTTATAAAAACTACCTGAGATGGAGCTGCAGAGCTGAAAGCCCTGAGGATGATAAATGACTTAGCTAACCCTGCGGGACTGCAAACCCAAATGAGGACGAAGCTAATTGCCGTGCGAAACACTTTGGCATGAATGGAAAGAAAATGCAGGCATGCCACGGCCAAAAAAGGGCCCAGTTGCTGCTCTGAACTCCTTGCTGGCTTTCACTTATAAGAGTTCACTTGGTGTCCATAAATCATGGACTGCTTACAGCTGAAACTGCCCTTAGTCATCAACATGCAATAGACTGAGTGACAGATTCCATCCTGACTATATTAGCTCCAGTTCAAACGAGGCTCTTTTTTTAAAAAATCTCCTACCATCTTGAACTTACAGGAAATGAAAAGCAGCTGGTTGAGCTGTATGTATGTAAAACATACAGCTGAGCTTGTAGGAGAGAAACGCCAAGTCTAAAAGTTGGTGGGGCGGGTGTGGAGGGGGGCATATACATTGCTGAAGGAAATGACAGGGGTCAATCCAAGGTATCCTGTGCTTTTGATTTCCTTCAAGTACAGCCTCAGATACGGCTTTGTCCCGAGGCTGTGATCTGCAGCACATTACTCATTTTTTAGCTGACAGGAGAATTGTGATGTGGTTTCAGTCTGTTACACCCACACAGGTGAGCACGAGTTCAAACTTTACACACCGTTTTAGTTATGTTCATCTTTTCTGAACTCTAATACAGGACAACACACAGAGAAAAGCACAACTTACACTTCATACTAGCTTCACAGCATAAACAGTTCTTTTCACGTTGGTTACAAAGCATATATATAATTTTAAAATAGTCTAGAGTGTGTTTTTGTTAACAGAGATAAAAATAATTTCTTAAAAGTTTCTGCGTCAACACAGCTGACTCAAATTAAATCAACCAAAAATCTTGTGAAGTTCTGCACAATGACTCATTAACTTATTCATTTGAGTCTGGTGTGTTGGAGTAGGGAAACATTTAAAACTGTCAAGGTTGTAGCCCTCATGGACCAGAACTGGACAACTCTGAAATGGAAGATGAATTGGGGGACTGTTCTTAGCTAGACTGACAGGATTTGATGCATTACTGAGTGTTTTGGCTGCAAGATCGTGTCTGTGGGGCTGACTTAAAACAAATTTATGTTCCCTTCTTTCTGGTTGGAAAGAAATATGTTGTTAAGAGCAACAGGTTGGCTCATTAATTCATTTCAGAACTAAAACAGAAATCAAACTGGTCACATACAGGAACGACATGCCCGCCTGGGGTCGAGATACTTGAGGTTGTTTTGACTGGACTTGAAGACCCAAATTGTTTCCTTCTGTATTTTTCCTTTTGAATGATGAAACGTAATGTTGTCCTCAGGTCCTCATTAACATGGATCACTATCTTTGGCACAAGAATTTAAAAAAGAAAAAAACCTTGAAGCAGAGATCTCAAACTCCGGTCCTGTAGAGAGATTTTTTTTGCATGTGTTGGATGCTTCCCTGCTCCATTTATTTATTTTCCATACTCTAATGCACTTAAGGGTGGTGGGTAGCTGGTGCCTATTCCAGCAACTATTGGTTACATCCTGGACAGGCCGCCAGTCCATCACAGGGCCAATACAGAGAGACAATTAGTCACACACACATTCACTTCTAAAGACAACTTCAAATGAGCAATAAACAATCAGCATGTCTTTGTATGGTGGGAGGAAGCCGGAGTATCCTGAGAGAACCTGCGCTAACACAGGGAGAACATGCAACACAGAAAGCCGCTGTCCGAGCCGAGACTCAAACCAGTAACCTTCTCCCTGTGAAGCTATAGTGTTAACCACCACACCATCGTGCAGCCCTGATTCTTTCATTCAACACACTTATTTCTAATAAAAATAATCCAATATTATATAGTTGGGCAGTGGACAATAAACTATCAATTTTCTCACTTTCAAAACTTATCTTAAAACCTGTTTTTAATCTGTGTATTTTAACCCACTGTGAGACCGTTTCTACCTTAGTGTGCTACAGTTTGGTTTGATTTATTAAGTTTTATTTATAATTTAAAATGGTTTTTAATCTCCGATTTTTTATTGTTTGTAAGCCTTTTTAGAAGCAATGAACAATTATTATATTTTCTCCTTATTAATTGTTTTATTCTGTTGCTTTGCATCAGCTGATTTTTCCAACTACAGCTGTTTTAAAGAGCTTTATTTTACAAAAGTTGAGTGGAGTTGATTTCATTTAAGCTAGGTGTGTAAAAAAATCTTAAACCAACAGAACAGTGGTCCTAGAAGACCAGTGTGTAAGGTTCCCGTCTACAAAGATAATGCTGCCATGTTGTACTTTGTTTTGTTTCAAGCAGAAAACCCAATGAAATGCTTACAAACAGTTTGAATGTCTGCTGCTCTGCTGGTTCAGTAAACAATTTTGAGTTTGTCAATTTACCAAATAATTCAAATCTAATTATTCTTTATGTAAAGCACTGCTAATTGTTTTGTGGATAAAATGTGCTACATAAATAAATTTGCCTTGCTACACCTGTGGCACCTTGTGGGAAGCAGAGAAGTTGTAGCTTGTCAAGGTAGCACATCCACATCAACGGATTTTATAATTAATTTCTGAGATGTCTAAAAGAAGCTTTTTTCAAACCAATTTGGTGTCAACTCTTGGAATATTAAAAAAAACCTGTTAATGGATAGAAGCACAAAGCTTTGACGATATTCAATCCAACCTGATGAATGGACGTTGGACAGTATTACAATGGGTTTCATGTCTAAGCACTCAAATGTCTAATGCCAAAGTCGATTCCTGCTGTCTGCAGCATAATAATTAAAATCAAGTCATTACCCTAATTTTTATGCAACATTTCTGCAAGTTTGAGCCAAGCAAATGTCTGCTTCATGTCACAAGCTGGTAACACAAATAAAACAATATGACCTATGTTCCACACACATTTTTAATTGTATAATAAAATCCATGAAACTGATTATATAATGATCAAATTATTGTTCTCACGGCAAAAAACTTTAACCTTCAAGTTCAGCACCAATTCAGTAATCAGCTTGTCTCATATAACAGCACATATTTATCATTTGCCTTGTAATGACTTTGATCAAACACCAAACCACTGGAGGTTTTTTCAAGAAATATCTAATTGCTGTGATTTATAAAAGGTTAGAGCTTATAGCTCTCAGCATTTGCTTGGTTAGTGTTTGCTCACATCCCTAAGTGCCAGCATGATTAGATCTTTAAAGTGTTCCATTTGTAATCTATAATGTAAAGGCCATGAAGCACATTATGCTCATTATGCAAACATCAAAGAAACGCCTCACATGGGCATGTAAGGCTGTATGAGGGGAATGAATGACTGCAATACTCTTTAAATAATATTGATTTATATACATGTTTATCTAAGTCATCTTGCCTTGAAAAATTCCTCATGTAACTTGTCTATATATATTTTTTATTCATGCTCCATCGCACAGACCTATGAATATCCCCATCTGCTTTTCATGCTATTCTGTTAGTTGTTTCTTTATTGAAAGTGAAAGGCAGGTTGTGACTCATGCCTTTTAACTCTATAAACTAGATGCATAATCCTAATTTTTATGTTCTCCAGTTGAAAACACCTGTCCTGTTTTTCCAGCAAATATATTAAATAGTGAGTCAGAACAGATGTTGTGAGGCCAGCAGGGGGTCCAAGGCCTGCAGAGCACGCAATATTTATTGCACTAGATCAGAATGCAATATCATCAGCAGTCTTCCCTTTGATAAATCATGCATTGCATACAGGTAGAGGCCAGATTGCCAACACACTCATCAAGTCTTACTAATTCGCATAAGAACCTTTTGGAGAATACTCGAACAGCAGATTTTTTTCTCTGGAAACTGTACAACACTGGAATATTTTATTTGTGTTTGCTTTGCAATCACTCGCAGAGATCAAAGCTCGAGCTCAGGGCCTCAGTGTCAGTGCAAGATATCAATGACGTCTCCCATTCACACCGCATCTTTCCACCCCACATCTCACAAGCACTCAGTCGTCACATCTTGCAACAAAGAGACGCCCCAAGTTATCACCCATCAAACCCAGCCTTTATGGCCCATCAAAAGACAGTGAAGTGCCTGAGTGAAAGGAGTGTTTGCAGCACGAAGCGGCGGTGAATACTCCAGACACAGATTAAACCTGTTGGAAATGATATAAACCACAGAATGTTTACGTAATTTGTGAACATTAGACATTTTGATTTATCTTTATGGAGGTAAAAATGATCAAATAGATACTACAACAGAAAGCTCCACTTTAATAGTTCATAGATCTTAATTTACTTTGTGAAAATAGACTTTCTTATAGTTAAAGAGAACAGTTTATTTTCAAACATTGTCACATGTCTTTAACACCTTGGTTGCAAATTATGAACTGCACGTTCAGATAGAAAACAGACCTCCAAGGGTTTTTTTCTCTCTCACTGTATTCAATCTATCAAAGCAATGGAGGTCCTAGAATTAAGCAAGCTACTGGCAGCACAGTACATCACTGTGTAGTGTGAAGGACTTGCAATATAAACCATCAACAGCTCATTGTATTTTATCTCCCATGGATTATTCCTCTCCAGTCAACCATCAACCATTGTGGGTATGGTGCATGTGCAGCACGCAGTGAAACAGGACACCAGCATGATTATACTGTATCCTGTCTGTTACTGATTTATTGTGACAGTAGTAACTCCCTGCAGAACCATGTCGTCAGGTGCTAGGACTGGTGTTGTGCAAGATACTTGATAGGTTTCAGCCTGTCAGCAAAGACCTTGTGAGAGAGTCTCCAGATGCTGCTGAGAACCCTCAAATATTCATTACTAAATACACAAACGAATGTTCGCTAATGCTGAACGGAAACAGACCACTTGTGTTTGCCTTGCAAAGTAACAGCTGGGATTTTTTTCTTCACTTTTTTAAAGTACTTAAATATATTTGTTATCCATAAGAGTCTTTAAAATATCTTAAATAGTAAGCAAAACTCAAACAAAATGCTTGTGCAGGTTTTAGGAAGATTTTCTCTTTTTCCTTGACATATTGTAATCTAGTCTTTATTTATATTATTAAATGTTTTTTTTTATGTGCACTATTATTATGTTTTTACTATTGTACTGAAATCTATCAACAATTATTTATTTCTTAAAAATAGTTAAAGTTTGGGGACCTAGAGGGTGATCACCAAATCTTCATTATGGATTCTTTCAGGTGGTCTGTGGTGCATTTAGAGGTGTGTTTAGCGTCATTTAACTGGTGTGGAAGCTACTTTTCTTTCATTTTTAGTGTTTGTATGGTTGGACTGCTAGACTATAGTCGACACCACAAGCACAAATTATTATTAATCCACCAGCATGTTTAACAATTTGGTGTTTTTTTGTGAAACTTTGCATCAATTTTTCCTATTTATATTCCCTCCTTTGGTCAACATTGTAAAAAAAGGCTTTTTGAATTTCATCAGTTAACAGTTTCCCAAATCATTTGGCCTTAATGAGGAACATTTATTTAACATATCTCCTCTGAGGGTTTTATATTAGTGCAAGTATTTTAGGAGACCTACTAATCCTAACAAACTTTTTTTAAACTCCTTGAAGGTTTTCTGTAGGTAAACAGATTTGATTGGTTTTTGCAGAAAAGCTATGAGTTTTAGTTTTCTAACGGCTTCATTTTAACTCGACCTGGATTGTTCTATATGAGCTGAAGAAGCAGCTGCTTAAAAATAGAAGTTTTGCTGTGTTTCCAAAGTCTTCACATGCTTTGAGTACATAAATTATTATTATTAACAATAACAGTAATAATAATAACAGCTTTTTCCTTGTACCAATACTTTAATGAAGTATTGGACACTTGGACACTTGGAGACTTTGGTAGGAGTTCTTTGAGAGGTAACATTTCTTAAGAGAAAAGACATATTTCTCCTCCACTTTTGCATAAAAATATAAAAGCCTTTACAACACAGGGACCTTGCCTGAGTTCAGTAATGATAATGAAACGTTTCAGTGTTTTACTTCAGGCATTTTGCAGTTTGTCTTGGACAAATGAACTGTTCATCCAAAGAAACTATGACTGGGGAGCCCAAAAGCTTACATGTTACTCATCGTGATGGGGTAAAGAACAAGGGCTATGCCGTCAGAAGCGACGGCTAGGGGTATATCCCGAACGGGCCCAATCGTCCTGTTCCCCATTTTTCGGATAGATACAATAGCATAAATAAAGCCGCACATGATCAGTCCCCAAGCTCCAACTGGTGTCGAAACTTTGAACCAGCCTGGTGTGACTTTAGGATAAAATGCATTCTGGGGTCATGACCTTTTATTTACACTTCATTAGAGGTCAAAGAGACAATTAGTTCCAGAGATATGTCAAAAATATGATTTTTCGTGCATAAAGCGCCACCTGGCGGGGAAACCATAAATCCAATAATCGTATGTAACAGGTATGCGGAATGTCAAAATGAAATTGCAAAATTGAGCTCACACAAAGGATATTTGGCGGCCGTAGCGGCAAAACCATACTATTCTTGACACTCCGCTTTCGGGGATATAATATGTGAGGAAATGGTTCTGAAAGGCATACCTATCTAAACACAACAGAACCAGTTTACCACTTGAGTAAAGCACAATACTGGAACTTTCTAGAAGGGTAGCATGTTTGTTATTTTCCTTGTTAGATACAGATCTCTTTCTAGTTACTGGTGATTATACAGAATCTAATTTCCCTACTTTTGCTCTGCTGTGGTCTCCATGTTGCTAATTTCTCACAACTAGGACAAAGATCCACAAATGCACTGCATTAGGTTGGAAAATTCCTCCTGCTCTGATAGTCCAGTTATTGGGGTTGTCATCTTGGCAGTAAGCATCAACACCATTTTTGGAGATTTCATTTTCCAGGAACACTAAGGGCTGCATTTTACTGCGGAGATACAAATAAACTCTTTATATCATATAAAGGGTAAAAACCTTAACAGGGCCTTTTCATATAATGATGGTCTGTGCAGTACTAGAAAAAACAGTGATAATACTAATGTAACAGCAGTGGAGTCAGGTGAGCTGTAGGGTGACTCAGGGTCATGGCATTCCTGTTTATATCTCAAGAGAGGCTTCCACAAATGCAGATGCACTATTGACCAGGAAGACATCAGGAGTCTGGACATAGGGTGACTGCATGTGAGCCTCCCTTGTGCAATTACTGGAACATCTTAACCATTGTTTATCACTCCATTGTCTCACATCTCATAACATTATGCACAGATAGCTTTAAAGGCTCTTTTATGAACATTATTAAAGCTTTTTCAAAAGGTTGTTATCCTTGTTTAAAAGAAAAAAATCTCACTTACTACAATAAAAATGTCATTTCAGTTGTTTTAAATAAAAACTACATTATCAATGATCACATGTTGGATTGTGATTCAATTAAGGAATAATTAAAAATACACATAACACATTTTATTAAAACTCTCTGTATAATTGCAATAGTTTCTTTTCGACTGTGAGCCACATTTAATTGTATAAAATGCATTTGTCCTGGAGGGATGAGAACTAACAATGTATAAATAAATAAGGTTCATAGCAGTATCACCTGAACGCAGCAGTTTGTGCATGAAGGGAGGCATTATTCAGAATAAATGGATTATCAGGGAAACCAGCATAAATGACTCAATAAAACTGTTAAGCAGCCAGGCAGCAATGGCCAACATGATTAATCGCAGGCTCTCCACAACTGGATTTACTTTGCCTTTTATTTCTCCTTTAATGACTCGCTGTGAACACCGCACTTAATATATCGCCCATGTTTCTAGATTACCAGTGACTAATGAGGATTCAAAATGGCTGTTATCTACATTAATGTGTTTTTATTCAAAAAGTCAATACTGCCCATGTGTGTGAGGAATATCTTAGCAAGAACAACCTGCAGCGATCAGTTAAATCTTTCAATTTAAAGGACTTCGGAAAGCATTAAAGCTATGCTGGCATTTATAAGTACACAGTGCATCTTGATTTATTCGTTCAAATAAGTTTCTGTCTCCACTTATAGGTAAATTTACAATCCTTCCACCTACAACTGAATTATTAAACAGACTACGTTGTCACCTATTTTCTCCGCGGAGGATCAATGTCCTGCATGTGGTGGATAAATGAGACTATACTTCACTTATTGCTATTTTCAAAGCCCATGGAGATGCAGTCTTCTTGTGATAAAGCCGGGGATATAGCTCAATTAAATGAAAGAGTCCAGTTCAGTAATGACCCAAGTGATTCATTTATATAAAAAAAATAATCAATCCCAAATCAGCTTAAGTGCAGAAACAGGATCCTGAGCTGTCTTAAATCTTAGCATTGTGTAATAAGCACTAGACTGAGTTTAAACTGAACCATTTCAATGATGAACAGAATAAGACTGATGAAGTTCATTACAGAGCTGAAAACACATATGAGGACAAAGCACTGAGTTCAATAGAAGAATGTAAAACACATGCCCAAGGTGGTGCTTGATCACAGCGAACTGCTATACCACCAGACTGTTGTTCTTTCAATCTATGATTTAGCACAGCTGAGCGAGGCTAGATGGCACCCGGGAGAGGACTTGATTTTCATGTTTGCCAATCCTTCTTTATACCTGCCAGCAGTGGCCATAAATACACTTTTATGTCTCCCTGAGAAATGCTTAAAGAAGCAGTTTGTCCAGCACCTGGATAGACTTGCATGGCAATATCCTTGACTGACGACAGCAGCAAAGTTCAGCAGATGCCCTGAAGAGTTTTACAATCTCATTTGTTTGGGAGTTTCGCATTTGAGTGTATTCCTACGTGGCTGTATTTATGTAGGGGTTCATGATTACGTCTATTCTCAATGCAACAGTTTACTGATGAGGGGTGAATGCCACGAGTTGTCACGGTTATCTCAATGCAGGGCTTCCAGCTCATATTCCTCAAATATTCTTGGCGCAAGTTAAGAAGTTTAAATTTGCACACCTTTATGATAGCACAAACCCAAGATTTGCAACAACGTTCCATGCACAACAGGGAAGTTACAATAGCTTATAATAAGACAAGGAGAATGGAAGTTATTTACATGCTGGCGAGTAATTATATCCCTGAAAGCAGAGTGTTAAGGTTGTTATGGTTTCACCGCCTGATATCCGTCGTGTGAGCGTGATAACTCGAACAATTGGATTTTGATACTTAGTATACCTGTTTATGTCCCTAAGGGGAACGACCAGGGTCGAATTTCAGCATTTTGGGATTGATGGTTTTCCCACCAGGTGGTGCTTTATGCACACACACACAAAAAAAAAAAAATCAGATTTTTGGCTATATCTCTGTAACTATTTCTCTCATTGACCTCAACTCAAGTGTAAATAAAAGGTCAAGACATCAGGATGGATCCTTGACATCACACCGGGCTGGTTCAAAGTTTCAACACCAAGTGAAGCTTTGTGACTGAACATGCGCATCTTTATATTATAGTATTGTGTCTATTTGGGGATTGGGGAATTGGAGGATTTGGGGTGATAAACCTCTAGCCAAAAAGCTTCTGACGGCATAGCAATTGTCATATTATTGTGATAATGCATTTTTAATGTTTTTTTTCTGTTTTACTTTTCAAAACAGACACTAAATAAAGAAAAGCTGAATTAAAAAATAGTGATGAAAAAAATCACATTTTGTAACTGATTTTTTTTTCAACCCAAAAGTTTCTTTATTAGACACACAAACTTCCCTTTGAAGACATCTTAAATTATCCAACTATCAAATGTTTTTTTAGTTCCTGAAGTCTTAACTGATTTGTTTTACTTTTCACTCCAAATAAAACACTCTAATCTACCAGGTATCCTTGCCTGCAAGTATTATTAACCATTTTAGTATCACCGAGATAACCGTTGACACTGCAACACGTGTATTTCTGTACTGTAACTCCCCTATACTTTGTGCATTATACATCATTCAAACTGCCCAAGTTTTAGTGAAAATATATATTATTTTGGTGCTAAAAGATTTAAACAGGACAGGGCCTCACTTAAAATTAGAAAAGACAGACTGTCTTCTTCACAGCTGCTTAAAAGAAGCATTTTCAAATGACAGAAAAAGGTTTTCTCTCAGAGTTGCCACCATCTCATCACCTGTTACTCTTTGTGCGCTATATTAGGACTGACAAACTGGGACGTCTGGGTGCCAAAATGCTATGACCCTCTGACAAAGTGAAAGCCCACCCAGCCATATATGGGGAAGTGGTCTTTTTAGGTTCCTCTGAAGTGATAGATAGTAGCAGTATGGCAGAGAGAAGCTCTCCCACCCAGCAACTCCAAAGCATCATAAATAACTCCACCATCATGGAGCTGGGTTGGTCAGGGTGCTGTTTTTGCAAAACATTTCCCCCTTTGATATAAAAATTGTGAGATATTGCAAATAAACTTGTAAAAGATTAATAAATGTGTTACAAGGTTTTAAAGAGTGACTGAGTGAAAATTATAATGTGCGCTGAAGCAAATTATCAGAAAACATTTTAAAGTGATGGATAAACTGTTTCCATGTAAAACTAATGCAAACCGGAGGTGTACTACTTAAATAACAGGAACGAGCATTATTATCACCAATTTCATAGTTTCATGTTTATAACCCAGAATCACCAGTCACAAATTCTCCTCAAGGGGCTTTACAATCTGTACATCATATTACACACCCATCTAAGATCAGCATGTCTTGTACAAAAACATCACCCGCTTATATAATTAGCTTCAAGTTTCAAACGCAACTTCCTTGATCTTCTCAGATAGGTGTGCAGGAGTACAAAAAAGGATGAAAACAGCTCCTCGGAGAAATCATTTCTATAAAAAAAATCACACAAAACAACTATTTAAATGGAGAACTGATGTTCCATCATGCTGATTTTTTCAGAAAGTATTGACACAAAGATTTGCCCTGATCTCGAGTAGAAACTTACAACGCTCTAAGCAAAATGAGCACGACTGAAGCAGACTGAAAAACAGGCCCACATGGTTACACAGATAAGTAGACTGTAATGCAGCATTTAGAGTCACATTACGACATTTCCAGTCAATAACAAGATGATTGGTTGGCAGTGACATGTCTACTTAACGGGATAGTGTTGTGCCTGACATTTATCATAGCTTCAGGGTCATGAACTCGAAGCTAAACATCAACTGAATCATTAAATGTGAACGTCTCCAGCTCTGCCATCTTGGAGGCACTGACATAAGTGTCTTCATGCTGAAATGAGTGACTAACTTCCGCTAAGCTAAACACGTCTTTGTTCAAACTGGGCCATTACACGCTAAGAGGGACATTCACTCTGGTTTTTGGTGAAACAACGAGCACTTTACCAAGAAGGTTATTTGGTGTATTTGACATTAATACCAATGACTGCTCTGTCTAGATTGGGTTAAAAGAAAAATTTGAGCAGCTAAAATCAGCAAAGACAGAAACGTCCTTAACAAGGTTAAAACAATGGCTTGAATGGCCTTTTGAGACTAATTTACCACCGCTTGGCCACATCCGACTCATATTAGTGCCTCCACATTTGAAAACATTCCCATTTCATACAGAGATTACACAAGGTTTTTCAGCTATTTTAGATTCTTCCATCCAAACAACTAAATATTGCTTTATCTGCTTTGCAATACCAAACAAATAATATCCTCAATACAACGCAAAAAAAGTCAATAACAACAGGACGAAGAACCTACAACCATCACTTAATTCTCTTATCAGTGTGATTTAGAGCACATGGGTGATGTTAAATAACTGTAAATCCTTATCTTTGACTTTGTGGGTGGTTTATGGCAGTTTCAACTGCAGCTCAGAGGCAGAATGTCCATATCTCCTGCTGGAAACACAATTTATAGCTTTATTACTCTTTGTCTAAAAGAGCAGAGAAACATATAATTGAAAGGAGAAGATAGCAGCTAGCAAGTAGAAAGGCAGGGATAGAGAATCATCTGTGCCATAGACTTATCACAGCGACAGTTTTATAGCTAACAAGCCAACCCCCTGTTTTTGAGGGGGCCTCTTTTTCATGACAAGCTAGATCCAATTTTCTGATTCATCTGCAAAGGGTCTGGATTGTGTTTAGCACCCGGGTGCTAAGCTTAAAATCTGGCCTACATGAACATGGAGGTCACCAAAAGGGCTCGTAGAGTTGAAGTCATGAGTTTGCACTCACACTGTAACAGGCCTGCTCATATTTTTGCCCTCAGTGACAACAAGCCTATTGTTCTGTCTGATAAGGCTTCAGTGTGCACAGTAATGAGAAATAAGCAGGGCATAAGTCATGGAGAAATTGGGTGACAGTAGATCAATAGATAGAGGAGAGGCCTTAGGGACCATTAGTAAAGAGGACCTCTTTGTTTGTCTAACACTGCAAAGAGTGAATGTTTCGCTCTGAATTAAACATCTGAACTAAGAATACAAAACCCTCATGAGAGAAGAGTAAAAGAAGCTTGTGGCATAAGCTCATAAGGGTGTATCTTACAGAGTTCATACACACAC
>JBAMHX010000024.1:9305544-9329911 GCA_037177515.1 Pseudomugil tenellus
TAATAATAATAATAATAATAATAATAATAATAATAATAATAATAATAATAATAATAATAATAATAATAATAATTAATTAATTAATAAATAAATATATTTAAATAAATTGTAGGCTACATTAGGCTAGGTACAGACAGAACAGCTGAGTTTGCGTCAACAGATGAGTTGTCTGCACCAGGAGCAGAAGTCACATGCAGCCACCGGACACAGCCCACCGTCCAGAGAAGGAGTCAAGACCAGACTCCGGGCCAACGAGCCAGAGCCCAGCAGCCACAGCCAACTACAGCTCCCGGTACAAAGACTCCTCAGAGGAATACCGGAAATTAAATAACTGAAACCCAGATAAAAAAAGGAAGTAAAGAGCCTAAAATAGATAAATAAATTAGTACAACAAAAATAATAAATATTAATTAAAAGCTCATCTAAAAAGATGCATCTTGAGCCTGCTCTTAAAAATCTGAACACCCTCTGCAGCACTGAGGTCCTCCGGCAGACTGTTCCAAAGTGAGGTGCCAAAGAACTGGAAAGACGCCTAACTGTGAATTTGTATCCAGACTTTAGGATAACTAGAAGTCTTTTGCTTTAGGAGCGCAGGGACCACGAGGGTTCACAGAGTAAAAGCAGTTCTGAAAGACAGGAAGGCGGAAGACCATTAAGACATTTAAAAACCAGTAAAAGAAGTTTAAAACTGATCCTAAAATACACACGGAGCCAATTCTGTGATTTTAAAACCACTGTAATGTGCTCCCTCCCCCTGGTCTTAGTTAGGATACGTGCTGCTGAATTTTGTAATGATTGTAGACTTCACAGGATGCCTTCACTGCATTTGCCATTTCTTGAGTCTCATCTGTTCTGCACATTTGACATGTTTCCACGCAACAACACACCTGATTTAAATATATGGGTCATCTTTATTTATCAAATGCTGTAGAGGTTCTGTAATGATCCGTTCATTAAAATCAGGTTTGTTAGCTAAGGAATTATAAAAACGATCCCATCCATGTTAGCCTGCGGATCGGGACTAGAATGAAGAAGAAAGTAAACAATCTATTTTTTGGATGATGTCATTGTAATTGGACAGTTCTTCCATATTGTTTGTCTTAAACTATTTGACTACTTGTCCATAATAAAGGAAAAATGGGAACTTTTTGGTTATTTTAACGTCTGTTCTACTGTGACTATAGATAATACTGTCAGTGAGATAAACGTATTATAAAAGCTCAGAGCTCATAAAATGATCACAATTAAATGAAACAGATCTCACTTATCTTTCCTCGATCAACAGACCCAAAACTGCAAAATGAATGAAAATTCTAACTTCCCTAATTTGACAACTTCACAATATTTCATCAAGTCCCTAAAGAGCACAGAATTATGTTGATAGACTGGTTGAAAAAAACGTTATTCATCTTTGTATATCTTTGAAAATTACTTTTGAAAAAAACTAATTGCACATTTTAAAAGAAGAATTTACTGGAGATTAAGTTTTTTCCTGTTGATTTTGCAAAACAGCTACTAATAAGATATTTTCTTTAGCTTAAAAGCAATGATGTTTCACTACAGTGTAACGATGCACAAATACAACGAAGCAGAAAAGAATGTGAAACCACTTTGTTCACATCAACTTGCTTATTAAAAAGAAATATGAAAGTGCATCTGTGAGGGTGAGTGAATTTAGTCTATATTCAGTTATTTGGATGGTAAATGATACTGTGAAGCAAAAAAACTAATTTTGGAAGTTAGAAAAGTTTGATCAAGCTACTATATGTTCAGTGCACAAACTCAAATAAATATTTATTTTCATGAACATTTAACTTTACAGGCATTGATATAATTACCACAATGTATTGATATAAGGCACACAGTATAATACATTCTTAGCACAGTGGTAGGGGAATTCAGTGATGTACTTTGTTATAATCAACTCTAAAATAGTAAGTCCAAACATTTCTGCAGTTATTTGGAATGGACAGAACTTCTAAGCCAAAGTAACATATGTAAAAACTCCTATTATCACAATTAACTGTACAAAAAATACATGGGTAACAAGAGGAATTATTCTTCCTTTGAATAATTTTTCTCACAAATATTACTGTCAATTATTCGAAAAAATATTGTTTAATAAGCCTTAACTGAATTAGGAAATGTTGGTTATTCTTCTTTATTTTAGAAACACTGGGGGAAAATAACCTTCTTGTACTGTGATAATTACAATTTACACTACAATTACACTACTATTACAATTTATACTACAAAATTAAATAACGTCTAATATTTTATTTTCTAGTTTATTGACAAATTGATTGATGCAAGTGGAAACTTTTAATCAGTTAATTGAAACTGGATGTACAATCCCAGAAAATAAAATGTGATGAGTTCATAGTCACAACCAACAGAGGGCAGAATAAGTACGTTTTATGGTAAGAATAAATAAATAACATGCCTAATCAAATAAGGTCTGTTACATTAGCCCCCTGGATACACAAAATAAATATTTATAAAGAGCACTGTTAATAATGCAATCTGAGCATTGATTTTATTTCTTCAAAATCAGGGTTGCATGGGCGGCTGGAGTTTCTATCAGGGAAGAGGTGGGGCACAATCGTGACCAGTCGCTTGTCCGTCACAAGGCTTTCACTGTGAATAATAGGAAAAAAAATTAAACAAAAATAATTTTAATCTGTAGTTGTTCTGAATTTCATGCATCACACCGTGATTTTGTTCTATGGAGTTGTTTATGTTCTAATGACATTATTTAGGCTCATTTTATGTTTTTATAGGATCTTCAGGTTTGGGGAGACTAAATAGTGACATCTCTACAGATAGTCTGCAATATTATGAGTGTGTTTGTGGACCACTGCAATGAGATTCAATAAAACTGGATCATCTGTACAAAACGTTTCTCTTTGGCCTCATTCCAAAGCTTGGAAAAAAAGATTAAATACTTCCAACATATTTGCAATAACTTAAGTATTGGAGAAACGTTATACTGGGCTGACATGTGTGCACATTACAGGTGTAGTTTAGTTTTCTCAAAATGTTTGGAT
This sequence comes from Pseudomugil tenellus, assembly GCA_037177515.1. Lineage (NCBI taxonomy): Eukaryota > Metazoa > Chordata > Actinopteri > Atheriniformes > Pseudomugilidae > Pseudomugil > Pseudomugil tenellus. Next base: position 9,308,592 of record JBAMHX010000024.1, read on the forward strand.
TGAGCTTATATTGCACTTCTAACATGACCTCTTCTAGGAAGTGCACTTGCACTTACATTTATCAGAAAGAGGGCGTTTGTTTAATAGTCCTATCACACTGGCTGCAGAGGGTCATATGACCATCTTTATGTACACATGACTGACCACCTTTTAAGCTTCGTTTAAGGAAGAATTGGTCTTTCAGTCCCAATCGCTATAGACCAGTCCCGTTGCACAGCACTGGTGAGTTTTCATGCTGCGTAGGCTTCACTTGATGCCTTCAGGAGCTGTTTTTGCTATTTGTCAGTAGAAGAAAACTACAGATTTCCTTAAATTCCATCTTGCTTTTATTTTTCATTTGTTTATTTTTTTGGTCTTGTATAAATATTAGTTATTGTTGTTTCACATGCTACTTAGAGGAACTCTTGTCCGTGAATGCAACGTCGCTTTCCTTCTTCCACATTGCAGCGTCGCTTTTAATCGGAGCATTACGGTAAACTCGCGAGCGAACACGGAAGCGTTTGATCCCGCAGAAGAATTGTGAGATTTTTCTTGTCGTCAAAGCCATGCTTTATCGCAACGTTTCCAGAGAAGCTCTGTTTGGCTCCATTACAGTTGGACTTGTTTTTGTCGCAGGCTACGTCTTCGGTAACAGGGAATGCTACAGATTTATTATGTTTCTATAAACACACGTACAGGTCAAGAGTTACGTAACGTTGTAGCACAAAGGTTCAGAGATGAAGAGCGGAAAGTTAGAGCCGGCAGGAAGGAAACACTTGTTTTGTCTAAAATTATTGGTGTTGATTTAATCTTTTTTTTTTTATCATTATCATTTTTATATCCCAGCATTCCCAGTAGTATTTGTGTTCTAGGTTTAGCATAACTTTAAGGTAAAAGCTTTGTATTTTTACCATTTATTACCACGTGAAGGGTAATAAAAAATGCGTCTTCTGCTTTCTGAAATCCAAAAGGGTGTAAGAGTATCATATCGTAGCATTAAGATAGGTTTTCTATCATAAAGGGATGTAAATTGTCTCAGAAACCGTATAAAATATGGTTTGTTTTAACCAGAAAACAGAAGACTACACAATATAAATGTTGACATATAACATTGTAATAAATGGTAAAAAAAAAATGAAAAAGTTATTTTCCTCTTTATATTGGGTTAAAGGGGTGAAAAACACGACATATTCCAAATTGTCTTACCATTTTTAATGGGTCTTGAATCTTAATTGCTTAAAATGACCCCTGAAATTAAAAAGTTTGATTTGTAGTATATTTTCTGAACAGAAGGTAACCCTTTTTTCTAGACACTAGGAATGAATGCAAATTTTCCTAGAATTAAATATTAGGAAATAATCTTTTACTTTTGCGTTTGTGTGTGTGCAACAACTGTGCTTTTGTGAATGAGGCTGTTAAAACTTCCACGCTGACTCATAAAGATAAATGTAAATCTGCACAGCTTTATAATAACAGATCATATAAAGTGTCGGACAGGCTGTTGCCTTTGTTTTTGCACAGAGTCCACAAACAAAAACATTATAATACCATCAAGCTGTCAAACTTTATTGCTTTACCATTTCCTGCATAAATGTCTTTATCTGGTTCTGTTGTCGTGGATGCAGTCATTGTATTCATCACTGAGATCATTTAAGTTAGATGTAAACAGAATCAGATAACTACTGTACACCAGACTTCAATTAACTGAAAGATCTTTTATCTAGCTGCATGGGCCCCTGACATAATTGTGCTCTTAAGATCCTTATAGTTTCCTGTTTGCCCTCAGGAAAACGGAAACCTTCCAGAATGAGCATCTCCAAAAGTCACAGCGGAGGACAAGACAACCCGCTGATGCAGTATGTTCTCAAACACTCTCTGAGGGAGCATCCGGTCCTGAAAAAGCTTCGACTGGTGAGTCAGTCAAACCATCTGAGGCCCTACTAGTGTTTTGAGATAATCTTATAAATAATAATCTTTTCAGAGGACAATGGAAGATTCCTGGAACATCATGATGGTGGCTTGTGAGCAGGCACAGTTCATGGCCAATTTGGCAAAACTGATAAAGGCTAAGAAGGCCTTGGAGATTGGTAAGTTTGTACAATTTAATATCATACTGAAGGAACATGAAGAAAATTTTTTTCTGGGTAAAGATAAACAGCATCAAGTTATTTCCCGTTATCTTTTGTGAAAAAGCTGCACAGCGATGAGCTCCGTTTTGGGCTTGTTACAGTATGGTAATCTGAAGACTCTGCAAATTTCTCTTACCACCTTTAAGTCGCACTGAGTAAAACCACAGATATACTAAAATAATCCACAAAAAGTGCTTTAACTAATACATCTTTATGGTTCACAGACACTTACATATAAAGGAAGAATAACATTTTGGTTTATCAGAGATTAATTACTAATATAAAAAGTTTGAATGAAAGATCCCCCAGGCTTCTCTCCCTTCTGTTTTTTTCTTTCTTTTTTTTAATTAAACATATTTAATTATAAGTTTAAAATAAGCAAAAACAATATTTTTACACTCAGTGATTTAAAAAAAAGAACAGAATCATGCTGCATTCTTAATGCACTGCTTTAAGTGCGGCCTATGCCAGTGGTTCCCAGACTGGTGGTTGGGCCCCCATGGGGGTCACCAGATAAGTGTAAGAAATATACATAACCAACATTATTGAAAAAATTGTTGTTTTAAATTAAACAATTAAATCAGAGATATATCTGTGACATGTGTACCTTAATTTTCTAAGACATAAACAAACTTAGAAAACGTCATATTAAAAGTCTGAATTTAGCATTTTTTCCATGAGAAAAGCTGGTTTTGAGCATGTAGGCGTTGCTTTGGTGAGCTGAATCCACTAAAATTAACTTTATCCTCCTTATTTAGGACAATTATAACAGTTTGACAGCCTTATAGCCTTTAGAGGACGAAACATCTGATATATCACATTATGAAACCCTTGTTTGTTCCGATGCAGATGGACTGTGTTTATACTTGAGCGAAGGTCTGCAGATGGCAGTAGGGCTGCGTAAGAATGTTGCAAAGGTGCCACATAAGTACAAAGCAGTTTTGGTTGAAAAGGTTTGAGAAACACTGGCTTCGGCTTCAAAAGATACTAAAGCAATTATTGAGGATTTTGAATAATTTAACTAGTTTTTTTATAATAGCAGTGACTAAAATAGTTGACTTTATTCCTTTCTGTTGAAAATAAAGAACTCGTGAAAAATTGCAGCTTTTTCCACAACATAGCAGGAATTTACAGCTACATCGGGATTTCCTTGGCTTTGTAAAAACGACTTCATTTAACATACTTTAATCACATATATTGACAAGTCAACACCGAAACTGGTTAATAATATTTTCTATGAAAGAGAAACATGTTAACATGCTGAGTTAGAATCCCAGAAAAACAAATACTCATGCTCAGTTTAGATGATCTTTGATCCCAATGCTACTCTATCACTGCATGCCCAACGTTGCGCATATCAAAAGCTGATTTAAAGCCTGGCTGGATGCATTTTGAAGCCAGGAAATCAGCTTTTTCCAGTAGAAATTAAGCTGGTGAAATTGGGTCAAAGGATGGAGAGCGTTATCGTAAAAGCATCAGCAGCATGTACATGATATCTTGTGATATATCAATTTGGCTTTCTCTAACAATCTAAATAAGATTTTTCTTCATCTGCACAACACTTAAACAACATCTGACCTTTACAAAGATTCGTATACCATGCACGCTAAATCTACAGGCCCAGAAACGTATTTACTGTCACTAGAATCAAATGTTGCCATATTTTCCTTCATATATTTTGACCAAAGTTTATTACATTTCCAGGCGTGTACACAGGCTACAACACACTGAACATGGCACTGGCCTTACCAGAGGATGGAGTGGTCGTAGCATGTGACATCAGTGAGGACTACACCAACATTGGAAAACCTTTCTGGAAGGAGGTACAGATCACATCAGTTCATATGATTCTCTGAAATCTAAAATGTGCAAGTAATACTGTTGGATTCATGTATTATTCCTGTAATATTGCTGTATTATTTCTTTTTTAAAAAAAATACTGATCAGTGCAGAGATAGATGTAGATCTATTATACACAACATAAATCCCATAAGAGTTTCCTAATAAAAGCCGGCTGTAGGAGCCGGCTAACTGCCAACCACATGCTTGTCTTTATCAAACGGAAATTGCATAAAACAATATGAAAATGGATCATCTGACAAGCAAAAACGAAGGTTCTAAGTTTATTGGAATCTAAATTGAACAAATGTTTTCAGGCATAAGTCATATTTGGACACAAACTAAATCATTTATGAACAAAATCATTCCAATATTATAACGAAATATCTGATTATTTTTGGTCAAGGTCAATAAGCAGATTATATTTGCTGACAAGCACATATTGTTTTTAATTATGTGTAAAAAAAAGTCTAATATTGATCCGGCAAATAACAGAAAAGGATTTATGTCTATATCTGACTCTAAAACATACTTATATACTGTTTAATGCACAGAAATATAAATGCACCGGACTTCTTATTTGCTTGAGTAATGTATTCATGCTTAGTAATATTTGTATATTTCTGTCTTCACAGGCTGGAGTTGAGCACAAAATTGATCTACGCATTCAACCAGCCATTAATACTCTAGGTATGGTCATACATTTATGAACTTGTTCATGCAAATTTGACAAGAACGATAAACTTTTCTAATCCAAATTTTGAGAAATCGAGATTTTTACAGAAAAGACTTTCACAGTAAAAAATAACAACCATCAACCATCATTAACTGGAATACAGTGAGAGTAACTGTTCTGTCAGGATATGGTTCCAATTATTTTACAACTACCTTTTCTTCCAGCTGCCACATGTGTGAAATGAGGCAAAATGTGGCAGCATAGCATTTATTACTCAGTCATACTTGGATGGAGTATTTCCGAATAACATTGTCAGGCTTAGGTGTTTTTATCTCAATAAAAATAGTCAATCAATAGTCTCTTCTTGGTTTGGTCTTAAACTGTTGTTTTTATCTCTCGCATGCGCTATCTTGTCCACTGGAACAGATGGTTCATTCGGAAAATAAAAAAACAGGTCTGAGGTGAACAACCTCACTCCTAACGTGTTCAGCCAGAATCCATCGACCTTAAAATAAAATGCATGCGGTCCAAGATGAAGTTGAAATGGTGTATGAAATAGGGCTGGGTGATAATTCAAAAACAGAACGATAGAAAAGGCTTGAAAAAAGTTATATAGGAAAACAGTTTCCCTGGCATCATGTAGTGAAGTATTTACAATAAATTCTGAGGTTGAATATGTTTTGAAACATTTAACTAGTCAAACTAATTCATGTTTTTTTTAAGAAAAACAAAATATTTTAACAGTGTGAAGTTGTTTTATCAGTGTTTTTGAAAAAGAATCGAATAAACATTTAAAAATTGTTTTATGAACTTTCATATTTTATATTCAGTGTGAAACCTGGAGCTGTTTATTTTTATAGGATTTAGGTGAAATTTCTCACAGCACAGTGGTTGAAAAACACTGGATTAAAGTACTGAAACATCTAACAAACCTGACTCAAATAGATCTAATAATCAGTGAAATGCTGCACAGAGTTCCAGTAATTTCAGGTGTGTTAGAACAGGGAAATGCCAAACTAAGACCGAATTAAATAGCCTGTCGTAAAACTGGCAGTCGGTCCTGAAGACGACACAGAGAAGAAAAAAATGGCTCAACAGCAAATAGTTTGATTAAAGTTACAATTAGCTCTTCAGCTTAGCTAGTCAGGTGCTAATTAGCAAGAAAACAGCCCGGCTTGTCATACCTGCGGAGAAAACTAATTTATATACACTAGAAGCTAATTGTTAAACAAACTTTCTCTTTTTCTTTCCTTTTGAAACTGTCCATTCGCAGGCATTGTGGTTTCCATACAAACTGGAATCAAGATGTTACGTACATGCGTAAATCTGTTACCCCGGAGAGCACTCGTCCACATTTTGCTGTGAGGGCTTGTAAACACTTATAAGATAAATGGGAAGAACTTTTTTTTGGTCCCTTTGTGTTTAAATTATAATCTGGGTTTTTTATAATGAAGGTACAATAAAGTCAAATTCTTATGGTGACTTGTGATTTCTGGTATGTGAGGCTTACATGTGTCAAGAGTGACATAAGTGATCATTTTTTTATATTGACCAGAATTAGGCTTATTGTACATGTTGGCTGTAAAACATTGTGCTGATCATTCATTTATCATCATATAATATTGCTTTTTTCAGATGATCTCCTATCTTCTGGCCAGGCTGGAACATTTGACTTTGTCTTCATCGATGCAGACAAAGTTAACTATGAAAACTATTACGAAAAGTCTCTGCAGCTGCTGAGACAAGGAGGCGTCATTGCCATCGACAACGTAGGAGTTTCAACCAAGACAAATATTTGAGTCATTCCCAGCATGAAATCATTTTATTTAATCTTTTTCTGGTGTTGCAGGTGCTGTGGGGGGGGAAAGTAGTCAATCCGGCTCCTGGTGATGAAGACACTGTGGCCATTGACAAGTTGAACAAGAAGTTGCACAGAGATGCTCGAATTACACTGAGCATGCTCACAGTGGGAGATGGGCTCACGCTGGCTATGAAACTATAATGCATATGTCTGAAAAGTCCCACAATGGTTTGGTTCCTTTAAGAGTTGTTTTTCTTTAGGTCGGGTACACATAATGGTTGCCAGAACCTGTTTAGTTTTCTGGGCTCGTGTCATTAAAGGTGCTGCGGAGCTAAATTTACAGATAGCTCGGACTTAAAACTGCAAACACTAACCTATTTTACTGTTATGACAGTATTTTTAATTAGTTAGGGTATTTGATTTATATCTTTTCTGATTTCATAAAGTGCACTATGCTGCAGAGGTTTTCATTGTAATAAAATTACTTGAGATAATAAGAGTGGATTTCAGGACTTTATTGTAAAGGTACACACACAGCAACACACAAACCGCTCCCTGATTAATCTTGCAGTCCTCAAATGGGTAGAGATGGATGATTAATTCAGCCTTTCATTTGAGTCATCATGAGTAAAATTAAAATGGATTAAGCATTGTCTTGCAAATAAACAGGTAGTTATGTTAGCAGAGATCTAAAACTCATCACAGCACAATAAAGGCTGCCTAGGAAAAAATAAGCCAATAGATTGACTTCGGTCTTAATAGCATAGTTTGTTGGAGCGCCCTCTCAACAAGCAGTACAACACTACTACCGTAGCAATAATATGTGCAAATAAAACAAAGGATTAAGAGCTTAAATAAAAAGGAATATTCTACTGTGCAAAATAACAGCTCAGTGTGACAGTCTACAGTATCACATCAGCAGAATAACGAAGGTTTTGCTGGCCGCTCCCAGATCAAACTACAAAAGAATAAAAGCCAAGCAAGAGGTATTTCTAATATTACGGAGGAGAAATTGGCAGAATGAAGGGTGCCTGGTAAATAAGTGTGGCTAAAACAATTCCTACTTACTGTAACCAGAATAACAGGAAGCTAGTGGCAATGTTTCTGTAATGCCTGCGTATAGGGATCCTTTTTATGTTCCTTAAAACATCTGTTGCTGATGACGCGTAAATGCTGAAGGCCAGATTCTGCTGAAACTCTTCCTCTTCTTGTTGAAATGGTGCGCTCACGCCTCCAGTTCCAGGCCTAGACCTAGCTTGTGACCACCAGCATTGATGTTCTTCCCATCCACTAACGCTGAGAGGATGAGTTTCATACCTGAAAAGCATTTCCGATAAATAAATTGAAAAAAAATAGTAATGTTTTGGAGGCATTTTATACGATAAAAGGAAGATGGTTTTTACCAGGCCGCAGAGTCTGGGTGTATCCAATTCCTACCAAGCTGGCATTATTCACTTTAGCCTGAGAAAAAGAGGTTCAAATCAGTCAGTTTGAGTTTCATCTCTTACATTTTTTTTAAATAAGCACTTACCGATATGGAGGCACTGGAGTCTAACTGGTATTTTGCAGCAATTCCAAAGCGAGTGCCATTACTGCCTGCCGTCCAGGCAAGATTCACAGCAGTCTCCAGTTTATCATTTACTTTCTGATAAATGGATCCACCAAACTCTGAACCATCATTTCTGCAAGAAATGAAGAATTGAAATGAAAAAAAATCATTATTATGAAATATTCATTTAGAAATAAACAATCCCAAATGACTAATGAATTCCTTTGGAAAGTTATTTCTGTGGGAGAAATATTCTCATCCAGCTTGATTCAAACATTTCATGATTGTTAAAGACGTACACGTTGGTGTGGAGCTGGAAGTCACCGGTCTTGTAACCAACAGAAAAGTTGCTCTGGGACATTTTAGATTTGGCGGTGTCAAAGGTCATCTGGTAGCCCGCCAACCATCCCTCGTAGCCGGCCACCGCAGCCCCATGTATAGTAGGACCAGCAAAATCTAAATCTACATCGACCCCAGCATTAACATATTCCCTTTTATAAGCTGTCTTGATTTTTCCACTCTTCTTGCTGTGTAATGTGGGGAAAAAAGAGGAAAAAGAAAATGAAGTCATATGGAGATTAAGCAATGCTGGTTACAGTGATTATCTAACTTACCCAGTATTGGGTGAAAATGTGGTGTCAAAAGTAAGTTTCAGCCCTTTGGTGATCTGAAAAAAAAATCACTGCCTCAGTTTTTGTGGTTTTTAATTAGTAGAAATCAAGAGTAGAAATAAATTTACTTGATCCTCAACGCAAACTTCTGTCCCCAGCGTGTTTTCTGTTGTCCACTTCTCTGTGAACGTCAGTCCATACTCAGCCCATTTGTACTTGGTTTCCAGGGTACCAGTGACCTTGCTGGTGTCTACATTGGATGAGCCGGAAGTTTTAAATTCCTGAGGGGAACATAAGAAAATATTAATCCTACCTGAAAATAATGTAGTCTGAAAAAAGGTTCATGCAGTACACTGTTCAAGCCACTATTGATACAGAATACACGAAGAACAGTCACATTAGATACATATCAAGCTGAATAGCAAATAAACTCAAAGAAAAAATTGTGATGTTTATTTGTAACATGAGACCATGTTTGAAATTCAGAGATTGCTCAGGTGGGGCAGGTCGTCTAGACGTTACATAAATGCACACTCAGCATGGAGAAGATACCAGAAGACAGCACAGTATACCGGGCTGTATGAGGACAATGACTAGCAGAACTACTATCTGCTCTGTGCGATGAAGAGCTGGATGAGCACTGCCAGAGCCCTACAGAATTACATCCTGCAGGCCCCTATTGTGCATGTTTCTGCTCAAACTGTCAGAAACAGCCTCCATGAGGGCAGTACGGCAACCCAGCGTCTACTAGCGAAGGCTGTGTTTACCACCCAACACTGTACAGGCCCACAGCCTAACTGGCATTTCTCAGAGAACACGGGGTATCGGAAGATTCTTTATTGGGACCTCGTGCTCTTCACAGATGAGAGCAGGTTCACATTGAACATGTGAGAGATTTTTAACGAGACTTTGGAGACGTCATGAAAAACGTTATGCTACCGGCAACGTCTCCCAGCAAGACCTGTTGACACTGGATCAGTAGTGGTCTGGGAAGGCATATCCTTATAGGGCTGCACAGTATATGTGCTATCCAAAGGTACTTTGACTGGCAAATAGGTACCTAAATTAGATCGTTCAACGCTCAACTTCATGTTGATGTTCAGGATAATGCAAACACATTGTACGGAGTGCAAACACATGGAACACATTGAAACCACACACACTCCTGAACCATATTGTTCTGTAGAATTTCCACAGAAGTTGGGTCAGTCTGTAATCTAATCTTTCCACCTTCTGGTATAAATCTGAATCTAGACCTTGATGGGTTTTTAATGATTTTGATTTATATTGATCATTCTTCTGCTATTTTGTTTATAATAGTTTGCACTATGCAACAAACACAGATTTTTATATTACATTCATCAAGGTCTAAGTTGTGTGGCGTACACGTTCCCTTTAGTGTTTTGAGCTGTGTATACCATACATTTCAATGGATAAAAAGTCACCAAACAATACCATGTAACACACTCACATACAATAACACAAGTTGTTAAACTCACCACTCCACTTGAGGACTTGGTCTTCACATCTAGCTTAACCATCCCGAATCCTGCAAGGACAGTAACGGTGAATTCCTGTACAGAGATATGCATTTGAAGCAGTAAACTCATATACTGCCAACAAATGCTCATTAATAAGAAACGAATATACATTTGCAGACAGTTACCATATCCTTTATTGAAAATGTCCTTTGCTGACTTTCCCAGGTCTGCATATGGTGGAGGAACTGCCATTATGCCTGTGAGAAAATATATTATAACAATAGAAATTTATTGTGTCATAAAAAACAAAGAAGAAAAAAATAAAGGTGAACTGAGAACAAAACAAGGTCCCCATTGAAAATTAACACTGTGCCAAAGTAGTTTAAAGATAATTTGTTTTAAACTACAGTTTAATGAAAGAAAAATAAATACAAACCGCATTGCCCTGCATTCATTTGTTTTGAGATATTTAAAAAGAAATATAGGGTCGGATGAATATTATTAGAAGTAACCAAATAGACATAGATGTCCGCAATTAAAATAAGCGTTCGTTTTTTCTTTTTTATTTTGACCAAGTTATCAAAACCAAAGAAACAAACAAATCTAAGTAACTATGATATCATATACACAATAAAAACATCAAGAAAAATATGAACTAACTAGAAAAGCAATTGGAGACCGTAGACTTCAGCCAAGCAGCTCATTTCTACCATATTTTGATTTCCACCTCATGTTAAAGTCCTGCATTTATTTTATATGTACGCTATTAGAATCATAGTTTCACTTATAATGAATCCAGTGTTTTGCCCATATAGTGGCGTTTGTTACATGTTTATATCTTAATTTGTTCTTTTGCAGTGATGAAAATATTCCAAAGATCCTCTGATTTCACCTCTTCTGGATTGTACGAACCAGAATTTTACTGGGATCCAGATCCATCTTTGATATCTTGTGAATATCATATAAAAATATCCTGGCTGCTCACATATTTTTTGGACAAGCACCCTGAACATTTATTTTAGAGTTATTTGAATACATGCTGAAAAGGACTCTTTCTCTCAATGATTAAGAAAAAAAACGTTCTGGACCCAGATGGTGATCCAGTCCCAAAAGTTATTGGAGTGTAAATTAGACAAAGAGCTATTCTCAGAAAAAAGTTTAGTTGTCTTTTGGTAAAGCACAAATTAGAAGAATAAAAGATAATTATAAAAACAAGTGCAAGTGAGCAGTGTCAGAAATTAAAACCGTTTCTGAAATATTGGGTTAAGATGGTTAAAGTGTGTGTTTATTGCTAGTTAAATCGTTTATAAACTGCGTCTGGTTTTAGGTGCAGTCACTAGTAATTACACTGTATTGCCTGACACCTACTGACTGACCCGGAGTGAAACAGTCAAGGTTAAACTGGGGAATACAGTACTTCACTGATCCTTTCAGACAACCACAAATACAAAGGTTTAAATAAAACATATTAAAATTAAGAGAGACGCGGGAAAAGCGAGTCTTAAATGCTGCCGATAAAAACGTATCCCTGGTGGAATTTTACATTTATAAGAGTTCTCGCAAAGAAAAAAAGTATTAAATCCAACAAAAATGAGCTTTTTTGTTTTGTCATTATAGTAATGTAAGAGACCATTAGTCCATAATGATAATAGTGGCACCCAAACTTTAGGAAATTTGTCCGTCTATGGTTTGAATCGTTTCAACGTACTAGGAAAGTGTAGTAGGGGGCGTTTTCAAGCTAGCAAACCGCTATGTCTGATAGCTACTTCGCTTACAGTCGAAAAAAAAAAACACAACATGAGTACCCAAAGTAATTAAACGTTTTATTACTTACCGATAATTGCTGCTGTTCTGTTTATCTGAGATCACTTGTCAGATTAGAAACGGGTCGGAAAAGGGTGAAGGAAACCGGTGTAGGACGATATGGAGGAGACTGCAACAAACACCTTGCTGACCTCGGCGCGTAAGGACCCTGAAATATAGACGTAAATGTTGTGCCTGACTGAAATTGGAGAGATATGCAAATATTTTTTCAATCTGTGCTAATTGATTTAAACATTTATTTTATCATCTTTAAAACAGAAAATGTAATTACGGTCATTTGTAAATACTTTTATTTTCTTGACAAAATCGAGCTAACAGGGTTACGGCAAGTGGAAGACTTCTATATTACCATGGTAACCAATCAATGTAACCAGAATACGCAGATACAGATCCTTGTTCATGTAATGCACAATACTAGCTTAGATTTTAGTGGAAATAGCTAACAGGGCACGTTATTAGTTTGCCATTTGCCCAGTTGACTGTTTGGCCCAAAACATTTATCCTTTTCTATTTTCCCAGCTTTTTTTTTTTTTTTAAAGAAAATGTATAATTATGCCACATAACATCAAATGTGTTCTGAAACTTGGATTGGACTTGTGCACAGATGGACTAAATCAAGCAGTTGTTATGAAGTTCCAGCACTTATGTGACTGTTAACAAAAACATACCATAACCAGTTTTTTTGTTTCTTTGATTTGTGTACGTGTGACTTGGATGGACCAAAGTGTAACACAATAAATGTAAAGAACAGCTCTGTGAAGTGTCCTCATTGTTTTGCAGCAAATTTAAAGTACAACGTAATGTATGACGTGTTCTCCCTTATACATTTGTTTTTCTAAAACTATAAACACAAAATACTCAACTAAAACCTAATTAGAAATGTTTTTAGGTTGATAGTTTTTGAGCCAGCAGAATAAAAAATACAAGTTCTTTCCAGCTCTTTAATGTTGAAAATGATTGACAACATTTAACACATATGAACACAACCTTTCATAATGAGAAGTTATGTTTCTTACATGCTGCAATGACCAACGCAACAGTTTTTGACTACTGTGGCAAATTTCACCAAATGAGACGTAGAACAGTTTCAAAATCAACATTACACTGAAAAAGCACATTATGTTTGAAATAAATTTTAAAGCAACTGTAAACATATTTCTCCATGTGCATGTTGCTGTACCTCTGAATAGGGAAATATAAAAATACTTATTCACATTTATAAAAGCAAATAAATTAATATAAACAAATACATACAAATTTTAGGGTCTTTTTCAGTATAGATTAATGTCAAAACATCAATATCAGGGAAAGCTCATACTTGGTCTTAGTTTGATCATTTACGATGCATTGTGATTTATTACACCTAAATAAAATTACACATAATCAACAGTTCACGTCAAAAGATCTTCAACATTTTCTACAAGATGAAATTATCATTTAATCATTCAAGAAAGTTGGCAAATGGTATTAAGACAGCTTACAAAATCTTCAAGGTATTTGGCTGATACATCATCTGAATGTATCTTTTCTAGGAAAAAAATTAAGCGATGTCAACAGCAAAGACTTGATGCTAGACACTTGACTCAGCGTTACTGATCTAATAGTAAGCATAAATTATCTGTTAGTCTTTTCAGTCATCAAAAGTAAAAATATATCAAGGAATGTAGAAGAGGTTTATGGCATCCTTAACTAAACATCACACAAACTGATATTTATTGTAAAGTGTAATGTAGATCTATACATATTGCTTTAAGTTGTCTGAATGAAAACTACACTTTAAATTTAAGGGAAGAAAATTTTCTTTAGATCCCGTTTAAATCTTAAAATGTTTAGGTTTCTGTAGGAAGTAAATAACTATAAAGATAGAACAGGATTTTCATATCAAGTGCGATCCAAATTCTTCTTAATAGGTGCAATTCACGTTGGGACGTACTAGGAAATAATATCTATGCTACATAAAATCAAATCCCTTTGGAGAAAAAAATAATTCTTCTTTCAGTGTAAAACATCTCTTCGCCCAATCAAACCCAAGTTGATGTCTTTTAGAAATTGTATATTTGTACTGGTTCTGCCTAAAAGGATTGCAGAAGCAGGTTAGAAGTCCCAAAATAAAAGAAGGTATGACTGTATCCCATCAGGCCTGTTGGTCCTGCCCTGATAGGATCACATCATTTGTCGTTGTTAACAACATCGCAGAACTCTTTAGTTGGCAACTTCACAAAGCAGATGAACCAGCACCACATAAGACTGATCTGGCAGCACTGCCCCAGCTCATTACCCAATCAGCCTCCTCATCATAGCAGGTCTGGAGAAGGGCCAGCAGTACTCGTTGGGGACCGGCCCATTGACGTTGCATTCAAAAAAGGAGAACATGGGGAACCAGATGCGGGCCCGCCGGCTCTGCTGGTAGGCCCGGGTGTTGGCTAGGGTGTGGTAGTATAAGAAGAGTCTGGTAGTGATATAGAAGGCTATGAACACGTCAATGGAGTAGTGTTCGTGAGCAGCCAGGATGAAGAAGATACCAAAAAGATTTAGGACCCAGGACAAGGTGTGAATAAAGTTCCAGCTTCGTGGAGTGTCTGTAAGAAAAAGCATTTTAAATACCATTACTCCCATTAGTACAGCGCTTGTGTTGTACTTGCTGCACCAGGAAAGATCACTGGATGGCAGCACAAGGAAACTGTTTTGATTTTACAAAAGGTTTCATGACTTTCTAGCGTTGCAGTTCTTATAGTATCAACCAACAGTTCATAATGTCATTTCTGTAAGAGAAAAAACACAAAACTCTGCTACCACTATAACATTTTAGGAGCCTCATTTGGAAGCTCGTATTATTCTTAAAGAGCTTTAAGCTCTTCTGTCACAAATATTTGCCTTAAACTATGCTTTCTAAGGATTTAGCATTAACAAAGGAACCCATGAGGCACAAAATAGGCCTGTCACATCAATATCATCACAGGGTTGAGAAATATTTCTTAAAAACAGGAGAAGATAACTTGATTAGAATAAGGCAATGTGGTAATTTTGACATTAGAAGTATTACTAAAGAATGAGGACATCTTAAAATCATTGTCTGTCTTTTTTTCACAGATAGTAATCTTATAACTGCACAACACTGAGTTTGACATGTTAGCATAAGTTAGCTGCAGACACATGAATCTTTGGCTCTAACAGCTTTCCTTTGTGAAAGCAACTTGAGGGATATCTTTTTTTTAACCCTCTGTGCTCCTGAGCTCTCTGGCTTTAACAAAATGTGCATTATTGTAGGTGGTCTTTTTTTCAAAAACAATAAATCAGAAAGATATCCAACCTTTGTTTGTCCTCTTAACATAACATCTTCAGAATAAATGTTTAAAACACATCAATTTCCTTAAATCTGTTAAGCTAATGATGTCTAAAATTCTTTGAACATCAACTGTGACTGAGTTTTTTTTAGGAATCCAGTTGAAACATTATTAATCCCCATTTGACATTTACCTCAGGAGCAAATATAGCTATGACAAGAACTTGTTCTGTATCAACAAAAACAAGCTAAAGAAACTAAAAAAGACAGAATTAACAGGATATACTCACACTCAGTAACAAAGAAGTTAAGCATGGTAAGGACGACTGTGTGGCCGCTGAACATGTAGTCGCCACATGTATGCACTCCAGTCAGTGTCATCCCAAAGCCGCTCCAGATGGCAATGGCCCGCTGCAGTTTGGCCCACATGTCACCGTACATCTAGTCAAACAGAATAAACTCTACTAAATTATGTTACAACTCAAAAATATAATGTTTAACATGTGCAGCCGTACCTTTCCTGAGCACTGCAGGTGTTGTCCTGGGACAGACAGGGACGTGACAAACATGGTGATACAGCGCAGCATGAAAACTGTCCCCATCAGGCTGCACATGCGCCGCAAAAGAATGGACCTGCATGTCACAATAAACAGCGAGTCTGAGACACGGTGCTGTTTTAAGGACTACACGACTGCCAGCTGGATGGTGCAAAACACTGTCGGGACTCTACCTGTGTTTATGCAGCAGCAGAACCAGAAGCCAGATGTTACAGAGGATCACCCCACACGCTTCAGCCATGGCAAAAGCCCACGGTATTCTAGGCACGCTGTTGGAAAGGACAAGAATAATCGTAAAACAAGTGGTCATCTATATATTGCTTGTTTATCAGCGCTAAAGAAAAAGCTTTTCTGACTTATCACTGAAAGTTCGACATCTATTAAATACAGTGTTCCCCACAGATTTATATCACTTTTAATTTAAAGATACTAACTTTTAAAATGTTTTTTTAAAAATATATATAAAATATACATATATATATATATATAAATTAAATAAAATGTCTTAAGTCCATACAGATATTACACATATATTTGCATATTTTATTTATATAACACTTAGAAAATTCAAGTTAAATCTCTAAGAATGTAAGAAGCTACAACAGCTTGCTAAATGCACAGTAACAATTCCCTGAATCAGCTTTCTTAATAAGTTAAGAAATCCCAGTAAAGCTCAAAGCAAGTAAAAAACAAGGGGTCACATTTCAAACTAGGCCATGTGAAAAAAATTATGAAAAAAATCTCTATGATGTAAAACTAGCCCTTCAGGAATACGTGAGGACAATAATAGAAACTTGTTTTAATTAAGTAGGGCAATTATAACATCTACCATCTGGTGTGATATTCTGCCAGTCAATAAAAATGTACTTTTGTTTTCCTTAGACTGTTGCATTTCACTGCTGATTAATGCTTTTTGTTTCTTTCTGGCATAATAAGGCTTTGCAAAGTCTCTTGCGAGCGATCGCACCCACCTGTCTAAGAAAATATCTGGCAGTGGAGGGTATGTGCGCATATCTGGCACCCTTTCGTGAACTATCACCATGACAAAGGACGTGAACCCGAACACAAACACGACATAGACAGAGCTCAGCACAGTCTTCCAGTATTCAGGATCAAGGCGTCTCATCTGCTGCTTGTACTTCCCATTTGTGTACTGGTTATACTCCTCTCCTACTGGTGCAGTGTCGGTGCTGTCACAGTCTCTGGATGAGTCTCCATTACACAACCAATCCATGCTGCCTCCAGAACCAGTAGGAGAGTGGCCATCAAAAGGAACACCCAGCTCCTCCAGCACATCAATGTTCTGTTTCTGAAGCTTACGGATGGACACCATCAGTCTCTTGATGTCCCCCAACACTTTGAGCTCTAGAGGCGGTGAACGGAGGTCATACTCGGTGAGGGCGAGGAGACTGGTACCATCCAGTCGATGCTTGTTACAGAGCAGGTCCACATAGTCGCAGAAACCCTCTTCCTTCAGCCACTTGGCAACATGTTTGGGCGTCCAACGACGAACACTCAGTTGTGTCATTTCCTCCTCACTTTGGTGTCTGGAGAGAAGAACATAAAAATAGAACATAATTTCAGAGTATGACTCATAATGTCTATTTACGGCTAACATATATTACAAATTATATAAAAATAAGTTCTTAACGAAAAGCTGATAACTAAAAAAGTTAGTTGCTACACTTTTAGCATTGCCAAACAAACCCTGTAAGGCTGCAAAGAGAAAATAAGTCCATATTGTGATAACGTTATAAGAAATAAACAAGCTTAAGAGCATTTCCAAGTTAAAACAGAGAGATGGGGATTCACAACTTGTGCAGCTGTATGAGGCAAGAACCTCAAGCTTGTTGTTTACTGGAAACCACACCCCAAAGATGTAAGTCAAAGGGCAGATATTTCCCAACCAGTAGAGGCCTTTGGTGCTTGGAATTAATAATGATTTGTGGCCATTTTACAGAAATAATAGGCAAGATATTCGCATATAGTGAAGGATATAATTAATAAAATCCATTTTAGTGGCATTGGGTAAAAATTCTCCTTTTAAATCTGTTCTGGGACTGACTGATATTTATATAATCCACACAATCCAACAAACACGTGAACAATCATTTTATATTGTAGCTTCAGTGATTAACATCAACAACTTTATCTTGTTGAAAGCATCCAGCTACATAAACCTAAACCAATATAAGCTCAGAGGTAGTCATTTATTCTTATCAGGTAACGTCTCTACAACATAACATAATCAAACATGGCCAGCCGGGTGGTTTTGAAGACAAGTACTCTGGTTTGACCGCAAAATCAAACCCAACACATTTCCTTCTACCACTGCAACCCCTGCCCTACAGGCTAATTCAGCCCATGCTAAAGCCAGCACGCTAGCTTGGGTTAGCTTGAGCAATACGTAATTTGTGATCACTCACCCGGTCTGAGATGTAACTGAGGACAACACAGGACCTATATATTCAGCTAACTAACTAACTGGCATCGCTCGGGAATTAGCCAGAGCCGTATTAGCAAGATTTGTACCAATAACACGAGCATGGTGGACATAATTTCGTCCAAGACTCGCGCTAGCTAGCGTTACTATTGACAAGCCGGAGAGGTAATGTTTAGAATATCTGCGCGCATAAAAATGGACTCCAGTGGGGTTAAATGGAAGCAGAACAACAGCGACACTTAGTGGTGGAAAATGATACTGCAACGTTTGTATTTAACATATGACTGGGACTACTCTACTATAGTGTTTGATATAGTTCAGAAAACACAAATTACATTGCAGGTAATGTAGTTAAATCATGTAATCCATTTGATTACATAAAAGATAAACTTACTCAGCACGTTTGGGAAAAAAGTATTAGTATTATTTCAGAATAACATATGTCCTGCATAAATCCTACAGATTATGTTATAAACGATTATTTTTTAAGTAATTCAATTTTTATCTTAAAATATTTCTAATCTATTTAGTTCTAGTTAAACTGATTTACCATATTTGTTACTTAAAATCAATCCACTTAAATTCTACACAACCATGAATTGAGAACCATGTACGATAGCAATAACAAGTATTTTTCTCACGCAAAACTCATTAAAAATGTTTTTAGTAGAACAACACAAAGTCAAAATCTCTGTTTTTCCCAAATTCTTCCCAAAAGATAAAAATACAGATTATATCAGCCTCGAAATATGGAATGTGAGGAGTCTCAGATAACAGTTTTTCACAAGGTCAAACTGAATCATCCCTGAAAAAAGATGCTGTTACTGTGCTGTTTCATTTGTATAAATATTGTGAGTGTAATTTCAATTACATTTTTAGAAATAATTTATAATAAAACAGCTTCTTTTTAATACTTATTTTCCAGGTGCAATCTGTACTTTTTTCACAATCATTTAACTTTATTTTATTTCATTTAAAATTAAGTTGTTGTATTTTGTGTTTAAAGCCATAAAAATAATAACAAAGTTTTGAAAAAAAGAATACTTTAAAAAGATATAAAAGAGTAAAGTTAGCCAACATTTAAAGTGTTGGTCACTGTAGTAATTTTAGAAGTAAGGCACCTGTTCATGTCAGTACCAGCATGGTTGTAGTAAAGCCTCAGCAGACTTTGCAATCAAAGATTCATCTAAACTGTAGCTTTGCCGTAGCAATTTGTTAGCAAATGAACATGTATGTGTTATGAGGCACTTATAATATGCAGGACAAACGTATTGTTTCTCTTCCTGCTCCTTCTCTGCAGGATCTGCAGAAGGTTTTGTATGGAGGGAAAAGATTTGGGAATCATATGGATGAAGTTTGGCCAGACTTGTTCATTGGGGATATGTAAGTGTTAAGTATTGTTCTTAACTAGTTCCTATTTAAAATAAATAAGATTTTCTGTTATGAATTTATAAAAATAATGACTTTTGTTTTTGTTTTCAGGTCAGTGGCCAACGATCGCTACAGTCTATGGAAGATGGGAATCACTCATGTTGTGAATGCAGCTCATGGCAGGATGTACTCTCAAGGAAGTCATGACTTCTACGGATCCACAGTGGATTATTACGGAGTCCCTGCTGATGACTCGCCATCATTCGACCTCTCTCGTTATTTCTTTCCTTCTGCTGAGTACATCCAGAATGCACTTGACACAAATGGTGGTAAATTCCCATCATGTTCGCTAACAGGTTTTATTCATGTCTTTTACATTATAAACTAGACATTTTCCATATACTACACACTCATTGCTATTTATGTCCTTCTCCTCCAGCTCGGGTTTTAGTCCACTGTGCAGTTGGAGTGAGCAGATCAGCCTCCCTGGTCTTAGCTTATCTGATGATCCACCATCACTACACCCTGCTAGAGGCGATCAATAAGGTCAAAGAGCGCAGGTGGATTTTCCCAAACAGAGGATTCCTCAAACAGCTCTGTACTTTGGATAAGAATCTACACATCAGAGATTCACTTCAAGAATCGACATAAGTAGAGAACCCTGAATGTCAGTTTTCATAAAGAGAAATGACGCACAGTGTACCTGCCAGCTGAGAATGAAAGTGTTCTTAAACTTTAAACAGTTTGTTTCAGGAAAGGTGCCAAAACACATTTATTTCTTCATTCTTCTGCAAGATTATTATTTTTTTTAACTCTCATGACATTAGAGATGAGCATTTAATTGTTTTTGGATAAAAAAAATAAGAAGAAATAAATACACTTATCTGTATTTGGTGATTCTTTCCTTTAAAAAAAACTCTGTTAATGGCATATTCTATTTCATTATCCGTGTTAGGGTATAATTAAAAGTAGGATATGAGAGAATTCTATTATAAAAGATCTTAGCAGGATTGATGGCATTCAGTTATCTTTCTAGCTGTTGTGTTTTGGACCCCAGCCAATGACACTAATCTTTTTCCTGCTCTACAATCTTGGTTTGCTTCATTGAGCTGTAGGTTCTGACCCTCCATCTGCAGTTCATCCACAGGACAGGAGGCATGTACATGCAGATCACATGGCAGTGTTTTCACCACACGGTCTTGTGAGTTTGATTGCAAACGCTTGAAATGTTACCTGAAAGGAAATATGAATCTGCACGAGCAGGCGGTTGTACAGGCAACTAAAACGCAAAGCAAAGAAGCTACAAGCAAAAGTTGCATCGGCTACAAGAGAAAAGTTCCAATAGATCTTAGGGAATTTGTTTTGGCTGAGTAAGTTGTGTTTATTCATTCTTGTCCGTGAGAACTGAATGTGCCTTTTATTCATAACCAGAAACAGCTGGTTGCTGTTGTATTAAGTCACATGAGCATCAATGTTGTGTCAGACTAGGTTTACAAAAGATATGTCCATGAACTTTTAATTTAAAGTGACATAAAGCACCTCAGGCGAGATTTTTCTCCTGATTTTTCCATCTCATGCTGTTTCTGCTGAGTTCCCACTCACTTACTGTAAAAAGGACATTGACGATAACATGACGACTAAGGAACTGAGCAGGAACTCCAATCTACACATTTACTAGTTGAAAAGAAAGCTATCCATCTATCCACCCATCCATCCATCCATCCATCCATCCATCCATCCACCCATCCATCCATCCATCCATCCATCCATCCACCCA
>JBAMHX010000024.1:9331600-9342656 GCA_037177515.1 Pseudomugil tenellus
CATCCATCCATCCATCCATCCATCCATCCATCCATCCATCCATCCATCCATCCATCCATCCATCCATCCATCCACTTGCCACTTACGTGGTTTTTTTTTTACAATAGCTGCATAATCAGACAAGCCCAGACTTTCCTCTCACCAATCTTTCATTGGAAACTTCCCTCTCTTTTAAATAAGACCCTTAAACTACTTCACCCGTGGTGGGACCGCAATTCCGACCTAGAGATGAAGTTCCACTTCACCCTTTTCCAACCGAGAACCATGGTCTGATTCTCATCCCAACTGCTTCCCATGTGGCTGCGAATGGCTCCAAAGATGAAGCCATCAGTCCCACGTAGTCTGTACAAAGTAAAGCCACCCAAACTCAACAAAGTTTGGGTTTGCAAGAGCTTCATGCACATGGTAAGCATGTCTCTAGGGGTGGTACCAAACAAAGCGCAGCTTAGCAACCTTTATCGTTTATGCAAAGCAGCATTAAATAGAGGTTGCATTTACCCAGACTCAGGTCATTGGGCTCAGTCCAAAAGAATACCACGTCCATACACCCCTTGTGGACTCACCACCTGAGGCAGAGAGGGACTGGATGGAGTATGAGCTGGGCGGCAGCTGAAGGTGGGGCTCTGGCTGTCTGGCTGCAGAAGTTTTCTGTAGGATTCTAGAAACCCTCACAAAAACACACAACAACTGCATAATATACTCATTCATGGATAACTGCTCAACAGTTATGAAACATATTCACATTAAATCTCATGCAGCCTACATGTCAGCTGGGATTTATGTTTTTTTCACATATTGACCAGAAGCAACTTCTTAAATAATCAGTCGATAACTTTCTCCAGGTCAAAAATGACCTGCGGACATTTATTGACAAATTTTACATGCAACATCAGCTCTGACATTTCATACCACATTGCCCACTCAGTTTGCATCATGAAGAAAAGAAAGTCATTAAATGTCATGGTGTTAAATAAAACCTAATTAAGTTTCTTCATTTTATTTTTAACTTTAAAAGCTAAAGAAAAGAAGGTTAAACTGACCTGCAGCATAATAAAGGAGTTGGGAGCCATTTAAAGTCTTCTGCTGCAAACAGAAAAGCTGAGTTTTGTTCCATTTTTCACCAAATTTGCAGTGACAAGATGTTTTTTGTCAAAGCAGTGAACATTCAACACAAATGTTTTGCTTTCCTATATGCTAAATTACACACTGAATAAGCAGTTCAACAATTTGTCCATATTTATGCTCAATTATCGCTGCTTTATCGGATGATTCATCGCTATACAAGGCTTATTAAATTAGAGTCCCTGAGCACTGTGAAAAGCAGAGAGCATGCCGCACTGTTTGTTGTTCTGCCCTCTGCACGAGTAAGACTACACGCTAGGTTAAGCACTAAATTGGGTAACTGTCCAGTGACTGCACCTGCTCACACTGATCATCTTGTGCTGGAGAAAGACTGGAACTGCTTCAATACAAGAAACATTTTGGCCGGCATTCGATCCAAGACGGGGGATTTGGACATAAAATGACAACCCTGAGAGACAAGAGAAAGGAATATCTAACTGTAAAGGATCTGCAGAAGGTTTTGGACTCTTGCACACTGCAGCTAAATCAAATCGATGAGGTGTGGCCAAACATATACATAGGCAATGTGTAAGTATGCGTTTCATTTCAGATGTGACACTTTTAATGTTAAACTCCATGTCTAATAACTCCTACATTCTGACTTAAATCATTGTTCTGCCATGTGTAGCTTCTCCCCAAATGTCTTGAACCTCTTTCTGTCTCTTTGTCTTGCTAGGGCAGTAGCCCAAAACAAGGCTGCCTTGCTGAAATTAGGTATAACTCATGTGTTAAATGCTGCTCACTCCAAGCAAGGCAGCATAGGAAACCAAAGCTTTTATGGCAACGACTTTGTGTATTGTGGCATTCCAGCAGATGACTCCACGCACTTTGATCTGGATGTTTACTTCAAGCCTGCAGCTGATTTCATTCACAAAGCCCTGAAGTCACCTAGTGGTAAGACTCCTGCCAAATATCTCCCGCTGAAAGAGATGAATTGTGGGCTCTATTTTTATCCCACAGCAGGGAAAAAAAAAAGCCGCGGTGTGAGACAGGCAGTCATGTATGATATTAATAAGACTGAGGCCTCTCACTAATCCTTTCCTCACACCTCTCTTTCTCTTCTTTTTTTCCCAGGCAAGGTTTTGGTGCATTGCATTATGGGAATGAGCCGCTCGTCGACCTTGGTCCTTGCGTACCTCATGATCTACCATCACCTCCCGCTCAAAAAGGCCTTGCAGAAACTGATCCAGAAGCGAGCCATCTACCCCAACAGAAATTTTCTGGCTTTGCTCCTGGATATGGAGCTCCAGCTCACAAGAAGAAAGAAGACGTGCCAGATCTTGTAGTTTACACTTTCAGCGAGACGGCTGTGCGGTTTCTGGGTGTGAAGATGTGTCTGGTCCAGCAAACCAGACTGAGACTTTTCTGCATCTGATGTATTATTATCACGCAGTTTGGTTCAACAGATGACTAGATTCTTGTGAGACTCGGGGTGATAATAACATATATCATGTTAGCATGTAAAAAAAACTCCACTAACCTAACTGAGCATTTAGAGAGAGTTCGGATCACTTTGGTACATTTATTATAACCTTAAGTCAATTCCTCTTCATTTACACCAGGTGCCCAACTAAATCACTCACATTTCAAAAATGTATTCAATCCTATTTGTTTTCTTTTTTTTAATAATTACAAAGGAAAAGCTGAACATCCTTCTGACACCTCTGGGAGAAAATGAAGCTTGGAACTTTTTTCATGCTCTTCTTGGCATTACAGGCTGGTAGAGACTGTAAGGTGAGATTTGACACAGGTCTAGAAGACCTGTTTGCCATGTGCAGCTTTCCTCTTCCTGCTTCAGAAAAGAAACACTCTGCCAACATGATGCTTCAGTAATGTGCAAAACCATTGATGCTGATTTGGTGCTTTGTCTCCTCCACACATTACACTTAGGATTGCTACCACCATATTTCAGACTGACTTGAGGATATGTGGAAGTAAAAGTGAAAAACATAGGCTTTTATGTGCCTTGCACTACAGCTGATCACCCTGATCAAGTTCAAATTTCATGAGTGTTGCATTCACTGTCTCTCTGTAAGTTCCATCGCAACATATGACATAATCCTAGAGTAGTTAGAGTTTTGGGGGATAGTTTTGTCATTTAAATGCAACTAAATGTCACAAAAGTTAAGAGACTTGATTGTTTGAGTACGCAAAACATCTGGAATTATTTCTGATTTGACGTTAGATTGTAAGGATGCATCAGTCTATCAGCACCTGCTTTCTCCAGGTTGCTTGATAACATTGATTGTAAGTGGAAACTTGGTTGATCTCGGGTCGATATTGTGGGTGAGGAGGGATCTCCTTGGAGTCATATTGTACTGGTTGTCTTTAAAAAAGAAAGATTTTTATTGTATTTATTTTCATGTATGTTGTTTTTATTCTGGAACAACCGACTATGTTGTGATTAGGAAGCTCCCATGATGGTAACCTCTGTACAAGCCAGAAAAACAAGAAATAGTATAAGAACTCATACTTAAGAATGAAATTTCTACAAAGAAAACAGCATGACGGTTTGTCTAGTCAGTGTAAGAAATGAAAGTTTTAATGTGGATATTACATTTGGCACCACATTGTTACATCAGTGGATTTTTTTCC
Organism: Pseudomugil tenellus; assembly: GCA_037177515.1. Taxonomy (NCBI): domain Eukaryota; kingdom Metazoa; phylum Chordata; class Actinopteri; order Atheriniformes; family Pseudomugilidae; genus Pseudomugil; species Pseudomugil tenellus. The sequence continues at coordinate 9,335,318 of JBAMHX010000024.1, forward strand.
TACTTATCTCAGTGAAATATGGTTTAAATGCGCACACACAGTCGATCTGGTATAAAATCTTACATGGTTGAGCCAATTTTCACTGAACCATAATGGATTTGTTCTAAATACCTTTTAAACGCAATCGGCATGGTAACCATTTGCAAATGAACACGCTAAAGCCCTTATGCTTACATGAAACACTAACAAGCATCTTCTTGTGCACAAGAATAGAATCATTTTGGCAGATGACATTTTAATGCTCATGATATGTGCAGATCCAGTGATGTGTTGTAGTTTACACTTGAACCGTTTGGAGTTTACCAGGAAGATGCACTTTTAAAGTTATGATTATAGTAAAATGATGAGTCCTTGTTGTCTTGCAACATTAAAAAGAAAGAATGTCTTAATAATAACAACCTTTTATTTGTAGAAATGAGAAAAGACAGAAATATCTGCTCCAGAGAGTTTATGATAATTTAACTATCATTCTCTAAGACTTTTTGTTCCCACTTTTTACTGACGGACCAAATGTATTATGGAACATGCTTTAGAAAACATCATCTTTTAGTAAACTCTCCTGCTGGATCAAAAAGAGAGAGAATCAATGTATAGCATCTGTCCAGCACATCACTGTTTGTGGTATGAAATTCCTTTGGTGCATTTGTAAGCCGGTGGAGCTGATAGCTGCTACGCATCAAAGAGTTCACTTCTTTCACTGTTCATGAAATCATCTGTGGAGAAATTAAAAATGTCAGTTACACAAAGGAACAAACACACACCTTGTGTACAGTACTGCTTTCCAGCAATGATTTCTTTCTGTTGTAAATGATACATCTTTTCTTGAAAGCTGTCAGCTTTACTTTTCGTATTCATAGTACACAAAATATTATGATACAGTAGCAGCACTGTTTGTATGAGATTTCACTGAACAGCAAATATCATCTTTTTAATGATGTAGTCACATTTCACTGTCAGTTTTGTCACTGAATATGTGATCAAAGAGCAACAACTCTGTTCAATAAATATAGAATAACTGCAAATAAACCTTTCTTTCATTTGTAGATATTTTATTTTTTCTTGTGTAGTTTTAACGGGTGTGTTTTGGCTAATGTCAGTGTTAGCACGTTTTTTTATTTATTTCAGATGCTATCTAAGAAGCATTAAACGATACTCAAACGAGAAAAAGAAGGAAAAATGTCTCCATCTTTGACCCGGATAAGCAGGTGTTGTTTATAACATTTCTAGGAGACGAATCAAAGAATTAACTCTCAGAAATCAGTCCAACCACAACAGCAATTATCTAATTTTCTTGATATTAAAAAAGGAAGGGGAAAAAAACATACCCTTGTCACATCTTCCCTTCTGTGCAGGCAACTTGTGTAACCTTTAAGGAATGCAGAGGGTGATGCCAGAATTATTTTGGGCTGTGATTCGGATGTTAAAATAGCAAAAAAGGTTGCAGGGTAGATTACCAAGGAGAACGCAGACTGTTGTGCTGACCTACATGTAGCTCCAGCACAGACAGACCATGAACAACAACGATTCCAGCCGAGGCAAGTGTCTGCTAACAGCGTGTTCTTGCAAATTTATTACAGATATGGTAGGTGGGTAAAGATTTAATATGATGTCCAGTTTACATAATCTAAACTGTGTGGAATCTCTGTTTCTTTGTACTTCCATTTAAAATGTAAATGTTTATAAAGCACTATTAGAGAATTAGTACTGGATGTGCTTTGCTTGATGAATTATCATGCCTTCTTTTATTAATTAGCCAACAAATCCGGATGAACCACATCTGAAAGGCTAAAGAGGGAAGCGTAATTCATAAAACCACCAAGAAGAAGCCCGGAGGAGGTAAAAAGCCATTTTTATTTGCCCTCCATGTTAACCGCAGGCACTTTCCCATACATAGCATCTTTAATTACACAAAAGTGGAGCAGGAAGGACAGGTTAGCCTAAGGGGGGGAGGCTATGAAAGCAGTACTGTGGCTCAACATGTGCACCAGGGAAATCACTTCTCTGCCCCTCACTGTGGGAGGCAGGGAAGGGTTGTACTTATAGATCAATGAGGAGCGAGAAGAGCCTCCAGCTACTTGGGGCACATTTTGTGCAAAGATATATTTTACCTCGCATCAGATCTCACACACTCATGCTTTGTCTATGAATTGGATCACATGCTTCACTTGTGCATTCAAGCTTTGTGTGATACACACAGCAATCATAGGTGGCGACCGATGAAGGCGTCAGGACGCTTAAGTGCAGCTCCGTATTCCGTGGCGACTTTACAAAAGGTCACTGTAACAGATCTGATCTCAGTGACTCATCCCTGTGGACGAAAAGCCTCCAAACTCTCCGAGCCACATTACGTCTCCACACACAGGAGGAATGCAGATGAGAAGATGAGTTTCCTTCCTATGTATTTCATACACATCTACTGTAAAGCCTTCAGCTTCGAGCACAATAATCCACCTACTTTAATGGATGTATGCACTATGTTTAGTATATGTCTCTCCAAAGCTCAGTGTATAAATTGTAAATGCAGAGGTTAGATTTGCCTGCAGGAAACAAAAAGCTGTTTATAGACCTTGAATGTCAATTTTCTGTATCTCTGGAGACAAATAAATTCACACAACTGCTGCCGAACCGTACGTGAAATAATGATAGTTTCATGAGGTCAGCTTATAATTATGTGATCTTGTGATCCTTTGCCTGTGTGGAGTGCATTTATTGCCATAATTGTGGCCTATATTTAAAGGCTACAGTTGTGTATATTAGGCGTTCTACTCAATGATTCCCACTATAACCCCGCATTGAATTTATATCTTGTTATTAGCAGAGATGATGCCCTTATTTCAGTTAAGTTTATAAGATGTTTTCATTGTGGTGAACCAGGTGGTGCTGAAATGTGCACAAATCAGTTGCATCCATATTATGATTCTAGTTAAGTCCAAATAATTAGATAATTATTTGGTTATTTTTAAAATTCTCATATTAAAGTTTTAATTAACTAATAATAATTCAGAATTTTAAAAAAGTCACATATACTTGGAAGCTGGTGCATCAGATCAAGGACATGAGACCCTCTTCAGACTAAATATGCATCAGTTGTATAAACATGGTTAGCACCAGCTTTTCCTTGCCTCAGTCTTCTGTTGCCATGTCAACAAAGAGGAGATTGCACATATTCAGATGTCAAATTCAAGTAAGATAATAACACACAATCAGACATGGTGAGTCAAATAAATACAGCTACATCATCCACAAGACATCACTGTCATCAGTTTTAAAATATCTTTACTCAACCGGAGTTTTTTGGGTATAAATGTCTAATATGTGCATTCATGTGGAGCTGAGTGTATGTAAAAAATGCTGTCAGCTGTCGTTCATTCACAGTGAATCAGCAGCATCGTGCTTTTTGGAGGAAAAGAGAAAGGAAGAAAAAAAAGTCATAAATCATCTACACTGTATTTTATTCCCCTTTGTGCTGCTCAGATAAATGATATTCAGCTCTCCCCGACCAGCGAGTAGCAAAGCGTCTTCACTACAGATGATACATGAACGCTTTGTGTATCTGTTGCAGCAACTCCAAGGTTAATAGTGTTTAGTTTTTTGGCAGCAGCACTTTTGGTTAAAACAGGATTTCCAACACATTTCAGCTGCTGTCAATTCCATTTTCACAGACTTCTGAGTTATTCTTTTTTTTCTTATTAATAAGCTCATGCGGTTGTGGGTCCTGCAGTCTGCTGGACTCTGGGTGATCAGTGGCTGCCAAGGCCAGAAGCTGCCATTCCTGGCTACCTGTGGGACTGTGACTTTCATGCCAGTGTGGGCTTTAGTGGGGGTCTTCTTCTGTCGTCTTTTAGCCAGGTGCATGTTTGTGTTTGTGGAGGTTTGACTGGGATTCGTGCTCTGATCTACCTCTAATATCACAATTAATTTCTTATATTTATCTTTTATTTATCTTCTTTTTATTTTCAAGTCAAATTGAAGCTTTTCTGCAGACCGCCAGGCAGAGTATGATAAGATCCAGTGCTTCAGCATCATATTGGAAATGCACGATTTTAGAATCATGGATAGTTATCAATCCAGATTTGTGAAATTTTGTTGCATTAATTAAACGTTGAAACAATAGTTGAGAATAGTAACACCATTAGGAAAGGTTGTTGAATCAGGTTGAATTATTCAGTTTATAGCATGTGATGTAATATTACCATATATAAAAATGTAACTACTAATTTGACAGTAATTTTCAAACATTTTTGCCATTTTTTTCATTAAATACTAATTTAGAGAAGAGATCTGTTGTATAATTCTTCTAGTAATTTCCTAAATTGCACAAAGAAAAGAACTAAGATGATGTGTTTGTTTTAAGTCTCATGTTTTTGCCATTTGTGTTCATTTTGTTGAATTAATTAGTTTTTTATCTCTTTATAGTTATTTTCTTGTCATTCTAAGTGTCCTTGCTGCATCACTTTGTAGTTTTTTTGTGATTTGGATTGTTTTACGTTACCTCAAGAACCAATACAAAAAAAGGGATTTTCAAGATTTTTCTCATTGCTTTGAGTCTCGTTGACGCACTTTCATGTTGTATTAATGCAATGAGGGATTCTTTACAGTTTGCCCTCGCTAGCGTCTAGTTCCTAGTACGCATGTCACCTGATACCCCTGAAAAGGTATGTGCTTGATATAAAAGTGTCTGTATGCTGTTCCGCTTTTATGACAGAGCTAATATGTGGTAAAATGTGTGTACCGCCTTGTTATTAAAGTACACCACAACACCACAGATTTATAGTTCTGTTAATTATTATATTTTGATGATTATGATGATGACAGATACTTTATTCATCCCCAGGGGGAAATTTAGTTACAGAACAGCCCAAAACCTAGATTACAACACACAACAGACATATGCAGACACATACAGGTAATGGATGATCTGAGGTGCTGCCAGCACAAGAAATATCACATTTTGAATTAATTTTCAGTTGTTTTTAAGCATTTCTTTTCACTGTCTTGTGACTCTGTGTGGTAGTTTGTGAAGTCACTATAGACAGGAGTCCTAAATAAGGGCCTCCTTGCCCTCTTAGCCCACAGGGTTTGTCCCCCACTGGCCTGCTCATTAATCTTTGCATGCTTCTTATAACACTTCAAGGAGTTCAAACTTCATTGCAATGACTGGTGCTTTTCCTAGCAACAGATTGTAAAAGCAGAAGAGCAGCATCCAGACATGCCCAGAGGCCTCAGCTGCCTGGAGAGCCCTGAAGGGACAACCACCACGTATGAGACCCCCCCAGCTTCAGAGTTGCACAGGCTGATGTGGGTAAAGAAAGGGACCAGCAAACATCTGGATGAGGTTTACCCCAGGATCTACATAGGAGACATGTGAGAATGATTTAAAACTATATTTTATGCATAATTAAAGACAAACTTTGTAAATAATCTACCTGCATAAATAAGACATTATGATGATGAGCACTTTTCTTCTGAAGGTATGCAGCCAAAGACAAAAGGACTCTCCAGGCTCACCTCATCACCCATGTGCTTAATGCTGCTGATGGGAAGTTTAATGTGAACACAGGGCCCAGCTTCTACCGAGACACCAAAATCACTTATCATGGAGTGGAAGCTTTCGACATGTCATCCTTCAACTTGAGCCCCTTCTTTTACCCAGCGGCCAATTTTATCAAGAATGCTTTGAGCTCGCCAACAGGTGAGGAGCTTTAAAACATCCTCCAGGTATTTCTCATCGTTTCCCTGCGTTAACTTGAGGAAGACAAGGCAGGGTGCAGAAACATTTGTCAGTCAATTCCCATTACAGCAGCCCCAGTTGTATTAGTCATTAAAATGCAAATCAAACACCAAACATAATATCAAGCTAATATCTTTCCCCCCATGGTAATTTCCTCATGGGCTCAGACCTTTGTCAGGAAAATTAGTTTGAAATGGATTGCCCTGGTAATTTGTAAGCAACACTTTTATTGGACATGGAAATTACACAGTTATGTTTGTGGCTTGTGTCTGCATGGCCTGTTATGCAAAGTGAAGTCAGTATTTGACATGACAGTAATAAGATGAGGCTCCCTTCTTCACATGCTGGCTGATCGGGGGGCTCCAGTGTGTGGCAGGGCCTACAGTAATCCCCTGCAGAAACACACAGAAGCCAAGACAGTTCAATTACGCGCTCCTCTGCGCCCTAATCCTCAAGCCCGATAAGAAACCAGGGATTACCGTGTGTAGAAACATTTGTTGCAACATTGTCAAAAACTTTTAGTCTCGAGTTGGAAGTACTCCTCTCGGATGTGTCTGCTTTTTAATCCACAGAGAAGGAACAAATTGGACATTTAGAATAATGTTTGACACAGTAATAAATTGATTGCATGGTTGTAAGTACAGACATGGAGCCTGTTGCGGTGGCCAGGTTTAAAGTAACTCGCAGAGCACGATTTTTTTTCTCTTTTTTAAAAAATATATGTTTTTATCATCGGCAGGCAAGGTGTTTGTTCACTGCGCAATGGGGCTGAGCCGCTCATCCACCTTAGTTCTGGCCTACCTGATGATCCACGAGAGCATGACTCTAACAGACGCCATCAAAGCTGTCAGTGCGAACAGGAATATTTCCCCTAATGAGGGTTTTCTGGAACAGCTCAGAAAACTGGATAAAAAGCTGCACTGTCATGGGTCATAAGGAAACTGGAGTGTTGATAAAAAAACTAAACTGATTTTGATGATGTTGTTTCTTCCTTCCAATAAATCCATTGATACATTAAAAAATAAACTGTATTTGGGCTTTCAATTAATACTGTTCTATCTAACACTAAAATTTTAACCTTTACATCTCTTTTGGCCAGACGTTGTATCTTACTCTTTTGGAAATCTATTTCAACCGGATTCACTCTTTTTGGTTTGGAGATGTTACGTCATTTCTCAAATTGGAAAAGATAGGCCTTGTGGCAAGGACGATTAGGAAAAATTTGATGGTATATGGGGCTCCTTTGTAAATTGCTGCAAATCATTAAACATTTTACCAGCCGATTAATACCCCTCCCTTTTCTCCCTTTGTGTGTATTGTTGTATAGGCTTGTGCACTTTGTGTACTACAAAAAAAATACATTAATGTAATATTTCTCTCTTAATAAACAAATGAAAAAATATAAACTGTGTTGTCTTTACTTTGAAAAATAAGTAAATTTCTTGTGTAACAAATTAGTGAGTGAGTTTGCTCTACGGTAAGCTTTCCTTTAGAAATGTTGCACTTTTCACCTCATACGTTCTGCATGATGACAGTGTAGGAGACCGTTTTTCCTGTCAAGGACGAGGACACTGGTTTCTTTAGATTGAGAAGAATATAAATTTAATA
>JBAMHX010000024.1:9342756-9389194 GCA_037177515.1 Pseudomugil tenellus
AATTGAATTGAATTGAATTGAATTGAATTGAATTGAATTGAATTGAATTGAATTGAATTGAATTGAATTGAATTGAAGACTCATAACAGGTTCCTAAGGTGCTAAACTCAACCTTTCACAGACATGCCAACATTTCAGGAATCAAAACAACACAATAATGTTTATTTGTATCCCTGTTTGTGTAATCTTTATTCTTTAGCAAACACATCCTTAAGCTGAGAGCTACTCCTATGAAAACGTGTAAATTAATTATGTTCACTGGTGTAGTCGCATTAAATTTGCTGTTAAAGATACGGCTTAATGATTTTAGCTCTCCACCATGTTTTGACTCACTTGAACCAGTACAATTATAAGCACTGCAATCTCTGTGTCGTTTAGTTTGTCACAACACAAGCAGCTTGACTTCTGTTACAGTCAGCTAAGAGATATATAGTCTGTATTTCTTCTGCCCAGTCTCTGGTATGTTCAGCTGTCTCGTTCCAGCAGGGTAACATCGCATAAATCTTGCTCAGATGGAAAACAGTGTGCTGCAGAAGTACAGCTCAAGTTTACTTGTAGAGCTTTTTTTCAAATACTTCCAAGAAGACAGACCAGCGGGGAAGCAGCAATACATTTTTCCACTCCGGAACCATGTTTGGAAAGATTATCTGACTGTTAGCTGCAAATCAAGTTGAAAATAAATTGTGATAATTATACATCACCCCTGAGGTGAGAGGTGCGGATATGAGCTCAAAGGAGGAGTCAAAGTATCAGACACCACCCACCTGCGATCTGCTCAGCCTTCTGCTGAAGAACAGGCGCCCCACCGGAGCTGTCAATGAGGTTTGGCCCAACCTCTTGGTCGGAGATGCGTAAGTGACATTCTCACTTTGGGCCCCTGCTGCAATGTGGTGGTCTGATTATGAAAGTGTTGCTGCAAACAAGTGATGCATTTGGCCAGCTAATGGGACGGATATAAAATCTGTACATTTGAGTCACCGGTGATGCAACTGCTAACATATGCTCCCAGAGATGAAGGCGATCCTTACATCATCTGTTATGTCACTTGTAGGGCTACAGCTCAGGATAAACCCTTGTTGGCACAACTGGAAATAACACATGTGGTTAATGCTGCCGATGGCCACCAACACATCGATACCGGGCCATGTTTCTACAAAGACACCAACATCATGTATCACGGAATAGAAGCAGCAGATTGCAGAGATTTTGACTTGAGTCCATTCTTTGCCGAGACAGCTGATTTTATTCATGAAGCTCTGAATCAGAAAGGTAAAAGCACCAACTCCTCACTATATGTAAATGTAGAATAACTGGTACATCATCATCAAGTGACAAATAATCATCATAAATCAGACAAATCTACAAAATTATGACCAAAGACTATTTCAAATGTTTGTTTTGTTTGCATTTATATACAAGAACGGGTGAATAAATATCCAATAACTCCAAACTGATATGTAACTACTGGAGCTGCAGCTTAATTTTAGCTTTGTGTGTTGTTGAACTGGCACTTTTAGGTATTTAATTCATCATCCAAATACTAGAAAAAGTCAAGGTGGTGGGTGAAATCCTACCAAAGACACCATGAATTGATTAAAGCTAATTTATTTACAACTGTACTTATAAAAAACATAGAAAAAGCTGAAAGTAGGATATTTTGTGAACTGATAAAATATATTAGTGCATCTCATTGTTAAAGGAAATAACGTGTTTAAAAGATGTTTACTATTATGTAGAATCCACTCTACATTTAAAAACAATACACACGCATCTGGGAACAGAGGAAAGTTTCAACAATGCACCAAACCCTTTATTGTTTAGTTGAAATACCCAAAGCCTTCCCCGAAAAAGGTGCCATTTCCATTGGCGCAAATATCACCTGCATGGATACAACATGTTTCAGCATTAATGCCTTTCCAGATGTACACATTGACAGTTCCGAAAGTACTTATGCACCAACCTACCTTCAGGGATGCAGGCTTTTAGAACGAGTGCTGATAACAAGCTGTATTGTCCCCTACTTCTTTAATCTCATGGACATGGTGTCCATGATTTATAAAAATAAATTGAAATTTTGATTCATCAGATCACAGAAGAGATTTCCACCTTGTCTCAGTCCATTTTAAATGAGCTCAGACTCTGCATCATGTTCATATACGGTTTCTTCTGCACATTATAGAGCTTTTACATGAATTCGAAAAAATACTGTTTGTGCATGTTAGACAATAAGCTGATATATGATCCACAGTTAATCGCATTAAAGCATATATTCAACAAAATAAGCAACAGAAGATGTAACTATTCTGTCTATTGTCTGTGCAGGTAGGGTCCTCGTACACTGCGCTCGTGGAATCAGTCGCTCGGCCACTCTTGTGCTGGCTTTCCTCATGATCAAAGAACGACTTACCCTGGTGGAGGCAGTGGAAGTTGTTCGCAGAAACAGAAACATCCTCCCAAATGTTGGTTTTTTGAACCAGCTCTGTGTACTTGACTCAATCTTGGCTCCACAGAAGAAGAAGACATAATATCTAAAGGTGAAGAGGAGGTGTGGATGCATGAAACTATTCATTTTATCTATCTTTCAGTGTGTTACTCACCTTGCAGACCACAAATCTCCAGTGAAAAATCTTTTTCCAACCTAAATAGATTTAATTATTTTCCAGTAACTTCTAAGAATGACTTAAAAGTTTCCACAGCTTAGCTCATATAAAACAGATGCCATTACATAACATGTAGTTTCATTTCTGCAACACAGGAGGTAAAGCTTGACACTTCAGGACATGAAAGTTTCATGTTTCAAATGATAAATAAAGGTTATGATAAAGTAAAACATACAAACGAATTAGACCCTGAAGGGTTGTTAAAGTACCTTTAACTGGTTTTTGGTCATTTTATCATTCTGCACGTTACATAAAGTCATTTAGCAGCTTGTTGGACCTGAATTCAAGATCTTTTAAGTTTGAGATTTGATGATTTTTAATGGAAAAAATAGCAGCTATTCCTCTGTAGAATCGCTGCATCACTGTCCAACTGAAAGACCCAAAAGTCCCCTGATTACATTCATTTTTACAATATGATAGAGCAGTAATGCACTGTGTACAGAATTACTGCTGCTCTTCATTCCTGCTGAACTGTATCACACATTAATCATCTACAACAATATTTGCAAACACCTGTTCCCATAGTCATGTCTTGTTCCTCAACACTTTGTTCAGTGTAAGAAAAGGGCTGAAATAACTCCAGATTGCGTAAGATCTACAAAGTTTTTGATTTCTGCATTCAATTCAATTCGATTTACCAATTTGCAATTTGTCTCCAAGCGGAAACTTATGGAAATTTATAGTTTCCCTGAGCAAACAGAGACTTGATGATTATAAAACTTTGTTACTTCTATTTTTTTCCCTTTATTTAACCAAAAAGATCCCTGTTAATCCTGAGTTCTGACATTGACACAATTTCCCATCAAAGTTTGAGAGAAAAATGTGTATAAATCTCATCAGTAGGCCTACTTATCAAGTTAAAAAAAGAGGACAAGATAAATAAAGACGTGGCGTTTCCAGCAAGATAAAAAATATTTTCACTTTCCATAGTTCCCGTAAGAACACTCCGGCTTGATTTGACGAGGGCACCACTAAATAAATGATTGAGTCATCGGCATATAAATGTAACTCTAACTTAGTTATAAAAATAGAAAATGAAATACGGATACGAATCATTGAGAAAAATCTCAAGTTACTATGAAGATGATGAGTAATTTCTTTAGAAACACAATGGCTTTCTGGGAATAATATTTCTAAACCAATTCCGAGCCATTGAGTGAGGTCAGCTCAGGTCAATAAAGTCCTAAAAATAAACTTTTTTGCACTGTAGGAGGCCGCCTCCCTGTCTCAGAAGATAAAAAGTGATCCACATCCTGGCTGATTGAGATGATCTGTCTTCCTGAGTCCTGTGCTGCATTGCTTTCACTGTAACCCCGGATCCTCTCCTGTTTCTGTTCTCGGGTTTTAGAAATATTTAAACCATAACTTTCTCAAAATGACAGGACAAGCAATGCTGAGAAAATGTCACTGTTATCTAAAGACATTAACAATAAAAATGGCTGCTCTGCTTCTATAAAAAGGCCAAATGAACAAAAATAATGTACTTTCAAGTTTGGTGCTTCACTTTACATGCAATAAATTTGAGCAGAAAATTCATTTTCTGTTTCTTCTCTTTAAAAACCTTTTGTTGATCAGTAGCTTCAGCTTTTTTACAACAATATTCTAACCATTCAAAATTGGCTTATTTGCCTTTACCTTCGAATATATCTTAAATCCTGTGTTTACAAGTCAACAGTTTCCTTTAGGTATGGTATATCTGTGACTCAGCTTTAGAAAATTATTCATTTAAGCTAAACAGTGAAACCATCTTGGCAGCATCTTCCTGCAACGCTATACAAAAAGAACGAGAAGGAAATACTGAAAACACGTTATGCGTTTAGAAAATTGTCAGCAGAAATGCATAAGATGCATAAAGGGAAGCTAAAATGTGCAGAGACACTGATATGGTATGTGTATAAAACACAGCACAATAAGTGTCAACTGCCAAGTCCCCTGCTGCACTTACAACACAAAGACAGTGAATGCCTATAAATAAACAATGCTCCGCTTACTTATTCACATTTCTCCAAATACAGCATCTTAACTGTTGCAATCTGGTAACATACAGTTAAAACTGTGATGCGTCTAAAAAAGCTTGATACAAAGTGACAAAAATATGCCGGCGTGATTTTCAGCATGTATACAGATTCAGGTCAGACTTTGAAAAGAGATGAAACACTGAAGCCATCTTAATAAGAAATGCTCTCCAGAGCTCAATGGGAGAAAGATGCTGTCAAAATAAAAAGAATTGGATATCACAGGTTTAATGATTTCACTGTCAGAATGAATGATGGCGGAGTATGAAGATATGAGGGAAAAATAAAGGAGCCTCATAGTGTGAAAACCGAGCCTGACATGCTCGCAGCTTTATCCAGCCGGCCTGCAATACAATCAGCAATGTGCTCTCAGTTTTTGGGGCTTGCATTTAGATCTCTGAATGGACCGTGCATATCATATAATAGGGAATCAAAGAACTATGCCATCCTGAGAAAAGCCTCATCTGTCGAACAGTCTGACACATTTCACTTCTCCTCTGGCCCCCCTGAGGCTGCAAGAGATGCAGAACATTCTTAACGGGTGTTTTGATGGTGCACTTACATGGTTTCTCCTCGCATCTGAAGATATGCAGAAAGGCGAAAAGAGACTGACACAATTTCAAGGAGTCGCTCACACAGCTGAGCAAAAGCTCAGAGTGAACTGTTCACTTCAGTGAATATGGGTATCCTTTGGCAAGTGCAAAGTTTGGATAAGCACAGCTTCCTGCCAGGCTGTGGAGATTAAAGTTGTGTGTTTAGACATGGATGGCAGGGACTGGCTGGTTGGAAGTTTTCCCTACAGGCACAGAACATGGCAGCTAAGGTCAGGAGCCCGCCACATCACAGCCCTAAAAATATCTCCTGGATTTGATGCCCGTCACAGAGGCGGTTATACAATATGTGCCCTGACTCGAGCCTTCCAGAACGAAACCTTCCCATGTTCCGGCTTTAAGGGCTGCTTCACAACAAGCCGCCGCAGCTATGAAGACCAGATTCTGGAGTAAGAAAACGCAGGACCCTGATGTGACGGTGAGTTAGTTAAAGGTGCATGTTCAAGACAAAAAACTGTCGCTTTCCATGGCTGTAGGGAAAAAAAGGGCATTTCTTTTTTCCTCTTCCAGCAAATAAATCATGTGTGAAAAGCAGGACCAGGGAGAAAATGGCTTCTCACACGTTGAAGACAGACACAACAATAAATGTTACAAAAGGAGCTGAAAAATCAAGTCCAGTGGAGGATTATGTCACACCCGGGGGCTATGAGCTGGAGAAAATCCTCAACCGTGGGAGTGTGGCATACACTCATGTCAATGAGGTCTGGCCTCATGTCTACATTGGTGACGAGTAAGTAGAAAGGCATCAAATTACTAAAATATATTAAATACACTGCAAAAACTAAAATCTAAGTAAGATTAAACATCTCAAATCAATGTTTATTTTTTTAAACGTAAGATAATTATTCTTACTTAGTACGTTTTTTTAAAGATTTTTTAACTTGTTTTAGGAATTCTTGACAGGTTAATGTTTGTTGAAATAAGATAAATTATCTGCCAACAGAACAAAAAATTAGATCTTATTTCAAGGAAAATTTACCTAATTTTTGTAGGTTTTTTTCTTGTTTTTTAAAGCCAATTTTCGTAGTGTAATAAAGGGATTTAGAGGTTATTTGAACCGAATTATTACAGGCAGACCGCAAAGGACAAGTATAACCTGAAGAAGTTGGGAATTACACACATCCTGAATGCAGCAGAGGGGACGTGGAACAGCGTGGACACTGGAGTGGAATACTACAGCGACATGGACGTGGTTTACTATGGCGTGGTAGCAGAAGACATCCCCACATTTGACTTAAGCCAGTATTTCTCCTCTGCTGCCCAGTTTATTCAGGAAACACTCAGCAATCCTCAGAGTAAGACCATTTCACACAAAATGCAACATCAAAGTTTTGCTTTCAAGAAATATCTTGTTAATATGTATATAAAACAAAAACCTATTTTCCAGATAAGTTGCTGGTTCATTGTGTGATGGGAAGGAGCCGTTCAGCCACACTTTTCCTTGCCTACCTCATGATCTACGAGCACATGACAGTGGTGGACGCCATTGATCATGTAAAGAAACGCAGGCGGATCATTCCCAACTGGGGCTTCCTGAAACAGTTGAGAGAACTGGATGAGCAGCTCACGGAGAAAAGGAGACGCTCGATAGCACAGAGCTGACTGTGTCTTAACTTGCATCCAAATCTAGTTTCTAATGATCTCAGATGAATCAAAGGTGACATTTTTCACAAGTACATTTCTGCTAACATAGCAACCTCAAGCTAAGTGAAAGAAATTGTATTTTAATTCTGGAGAGTTTCAATTTCCAATTTCTGTGACAGCCTCAAATTAACACGATTAAAATCAAAAGAAAACAATCAAGTACATGGTCAATCATAATTTATTCTTATGCTAAAATGTACAGCATTTTAAGTGACTGACAAAAAGAGAAAAGTCATAAATACAAGAATGTCATTCTGTCCCGATTTGTGTGCACATAGCCAGGTATTTCCCTCCTGTTCTTACCAGCAACTCTGTACAGGTACAAAGGCTACAAAAAGAGCAATATTAACAAAAACACAATACAAGTTGCGTTTTACATGCAATCCATTAGCTTAGTTTGGTCTATTCACAGGCTCTATTCTTCTACACTTCAGTAAAATATAAATCCAACATTTTATAAAGATAGAAAACAAATCTACAGATGGAATGAAAACGTAGCTTTAAAGGCATTATGTAAAATATCGACTTTGGACTAAATTTATATCTTTATTGTTATTCATTATTATAATCATTTAGTACTTTTAAATTCTGCCACACTTCCGGACACTTTGAAATGTTTTAGAATTTGTAAGGGTACAAACACAGATATGCTTGGTTATTTTGACAGAAATCAGTCTGCTTTATTAAACAGAAAGCTGCCTCGAGATGATCTGTTACAAAAGACTTCAGAATTATACATACATCGCAATAAAACCTCTCAAACCAAACAGAAAACAGGACTAAGTTTACATTTTTTTTACATTATTAGCTTTAACAAAATATAGTTTCATCTTTCTCCCTGTGGAGGGAAACCTAATAAAGGCCAGATATTTTTCAAATGGCTTGCTATTAAGCACAACACTTGTACAGTACTACTCAATGCACTGTCACTAACGGAGACCGAAGCATGCTTTTTGTCACTTTACAAAATAAGTACAATAATTTAAATATACAAAGGCATGAGTATAGTACAAACTAATTGTCAGCACTGTTAGACAGGTACACTGAACAGGTTCCAACAGCCACGATCTCCACTTGTAGCAGGCACATTAAATGGCTTCATTTGAGGCTGCTACACAACGGCAAGACCACTGATGAATTCTCTACGTCTGAGCTCTGAACCTGCCTGGCTAAAGACACATCTGAGACACTAACACTATTTAAATAGATTTTCATCATAATGATGTAAGGCTTCCCAGCTGGAGGACAAAAATACTTTTATTTTTTTTAACTTTTTTTTAACGTTAGCTTCGAAGTTAAGTTACTGACGAAAATTTTTGCATTCTCTCCAAGTGCTGCTGCTGGTTTTTAAGTAATAAACATAAAAAAAAATGACACCAATAAATGAAACAAGGCCAGATCAGTGCATCTTTAAAAACAGCCAAATGCACGTTAAGAAGAACCAGCTCAGTCCTGCGGGGAGTTACCGCCTGATTGAAGGCCCTTTCAGGGACTGCTTGGACATGCCTGTGTTCATGTAACCATGGTGACCAGCTGGAGAGTACACCATGTTGCCATGTGGTGGAGCCTGCATGGGCTGCTGGGGGTATGGCTGTGTTCCCATCATGCCCATCTGCATAGAGTACTGGGGTGACTGGTTCATATAAGCATGGTTGCCATGGTAGCCGCTGTTCATCATGGGCTGGCTCATGCTGTAACCGTTCATGGTGTTGAGGGAGGGCATGTTCATGGAGTTGACATTGTATCCTGGTGCCGGCATGATGTTCATGCTCATGTTCATGCGCGGCATGGCGGCCAGCGTCCTGGACGGCGCCTGCATGGCAACAGTCTGCGGCGAGCGAGCGTACATCTGCTGCTGGTGGTGCGACAGCGGCGCCGACTTGGAGCGTGCGGCGATGTGGTTCTTAGACGTCATTTGGGGTTGGATTCGCTGCGAGGGAGGGATGCCCAAATTGCGCTGTAACATCATGGGCGGTGGTGAGCTGAGGTTTGGGGGTGGGGTCATGGTGGCCTGCACCTGGGGGTTGGAGACTCTATGCGGGGTCTGGGACAAGGACACCAGGCTGGAGTGCTGCGACGACAATGAAGCGGTGTTTGCATAAGATGTGATGGGGTGTGAAGCCGAGTGGTTGAATGGCAGAGAGCGAGGGTGGTCAATGAAGGTGTTGGTGAACTGCTGCAGTTTAGCCAGACTGAGACCCGATGACTGCGAGTAGTGCCCGCCGCCGTACTCTCCTTGGTGGTTGATCCTCTCGTAGAGGGCGAAGTTTGGGTTGCCGGACTCGGGGATGTCTGCCAGCTGCATGGTGGTGGTGAAATTGGTGGGTATGGCGCACTGTGCCATGGGCTGCTGCTGGCTGTGCTGACTGTGTTGATTGTGAAGGCTATGCTGAGGATGCTGATTGTGCTGGCTGAGCTGATTGTGCTGCAGGTGGTGATTGTGATGGTGGCTATGCTGGCTGTGGGGATTGTGTTGACTGTGCTGGGATAGCTGATTGTGTGGACCGTGCTGATTGTGTTGGCTGTGCTGATTGTGTGGGCCGTGCCTGCTGTGGGAGGTGTGTTGGCTGTGTTGGTTGTGCTGGCTGTTACTGGGAGGCCTCTCCACCACCACCACGCAGCCCTGTGGCGACTTGACGTTGCAGTGTGGCGGCGAGCTCAGGCTGTTTTGCTGAATCATCCCGCAGCTGCCAGGGTTAACTGCAGCCATTTGTTGGCTCACAGCACAGCTGCTCTGGGGCAGACCACTAGGGGGGATACTACCATATGAACAGCTGTTCTGGGAGGGCCCTGCCCCGCAGATGCTACCCCCCATGGTGGAGTCGTAGCTGCTGGGATTCTCGTAGTTCTCAGTAGTACTCTCGATGCTGCCCAAATCGCTGAAGCCACTGTCCACCACCTGCTGGGAGTGATCGGATACAGACGGCACGTCCATCATGGGGCTCGTCTCCATGTTGTGCAGCGAAGGCACCGAGATGGCACTGTGGTCAGGGCTGATCTGAGTGTAGCCGCTTTCAAGGATGGAGACGGCTGGACTGTTAACAGAGCGGACTGACTGGCTGGGATGGGAGTGTGCAGAGGAAAGGGGGCTGCTGTGGTCTGACTGGGGGCAGTCATCCATTGAAGTGAGCTGGGGACTCTGAGCCACATGGGTATATGTTTGCAGATTCCTGCAGGGTTCCTGGCTTTCTACGCAGTCCTGGAAAACATTCTCTGTCTCAGTTTGCTGCGTAAGGGACTGAACAGCTTGGGCTGTCTCGGAGTCAATCTCTGTGCAGCCTTGGGGATCCTCTCTCAGCACAGGACTGAGTGTTGACCTCCCTGCAGGTGGAAGAGGCGGCTGAGTGGGGCAAGGACTGGGCATGCTCTCTTCCTCTGACTCGGAGTCTATTGGATTATCAGAATCAACAGCTGCTGTTGAAGCTGCTGCTTCGGGTGGTGGCGGCGTTTCCGCTGCTTGTGTCAATGTATTTTGGGTGTTTTCTACAGCAGCAGCCAGTTCCTTTTCATCGCACACTTTAGAAACGTGCAGACTCAACGCAGAGCCGTTGTCTTCCTTTGGATCTAAAAAAGGTTGGCTGCATTTCGGTACGTCTTTCAAACTGTGCTCCGACTCTTCAGTTCTGTTTTCCGATGCTGCCACCGTTCTGTGACCATCATCTTCATCATCAGCATCCCGATCCTCTATCTGAGTTCTATGCTCATTCTCATAGTCTTCCTCATTGTCATTCTCAACCGGCACAGGACCCTCGGTGCTACGCTCCATATCTTTGGCTGGCGAGTCCTGTTCATGTCCACTCTCATGCTGGTCATCCTCACAAAGTTCTGGCAAACCGTCTCGGTCCACGGGTCTGAGGGAGAGGGCTTCAACAGAGGCAGCAGGTGAGCAAGCCAGAGAAATGGCCGGTGATCCTTCAGGGGAGCTGGACTTCTGGGAGCCGTGGTCAGCAGGGCTTGGTGGCTCAGAATGGAGCCCCTCTTGTGTTAAATCCGGACTAAGCGAGCCTCTGTCAGCTTTGCTGCCCTCGTCTGCACTCATGATGTCCTGGTCAGGTTCAGGTTTGGATTCCTCGGTTTGAATATGGTGCTGCTCTGCCTCCATTGGCGTTTCAGGGGGTGTGTAGAGGTTCAGCTTAAAGCCCATCTTTCGCTCGTTCTTTAGTCTCCATTTAGGGGGGCCACGTTTCACTCCTTTCGGCCAACCTTTCTTCCGTTTCAATGGACGGGGTCTACTGGGCCTCTTGGATAAAATATCAACTCCTAAAAATAACAAATAATGATAAAAAACCCCAATAAACACATTTAAATCAACTCTAAACGACTGATTAGAAATCATTGTTTAGAACAGATGCAAATACCTTCATTCCAGTCCACAAGACTATCTTTCTGTGCGTTTTTCTCCAGTCTTGGGCGACCTCTCCGGCGTTTCACTGGTGCAGTTAATTTTGTCTCCTCCTCCTCGTCTTCATCTTCTTCCATCTCGCCTATCCTGGAGGTGCGCTCCAGCAGTGGCATAGGACACTCGTCATCCGAGTTGTCGAAAGGCTCATTCAACACCTCAGTTGTCTCAGAAATGGTTTCCGTTGTCACGCTGCTGTTTATTCGCTTCCTTTTACGCCCTTTCTTCTTGAGAACAATGGTTCTCTGAAAGGCACATAAAAGAGGGACCAATTAAAAGGGAATAAAAACTCCTTCGCAGCTGAGCAGCTTTGTTAAGCTTGAAAAGTAGGCCACTATGTGGATGACCTCTATGAGGATATGGCAGGAACTGATTCAGGCTTCTGTGCTAAATGTTATAACCACACTGCAAGACTAAATGTTTAAGTAATGCAGCATGTTGTGGAAAACCACAAATGAGAAAGGCAGAGTAAGCAAAGATCACAGTCTATACTTTACATTCTCTAGTTATTTCCCACTGCTTTCCTACGACAACCGCGCACCTCTCTGAAATCCTTCACAAGGAGAATATGAAACCAATACTGGAGTTAATGCACTAAATAAACTCCAACAGCCAGTGTAATTTTTTATGCTTTCCATACTACTCTTTGCAAAGGCATCTGACATCATCCAGCTGTAATATTATCTCCAGCACAAGGGGGCAGTGCCATATAAACTGAACAGATGTGAATAACACAGAGGAGGGGGGTACATTAACCATGAGCATTGACAATAGTACAAGGTTTAGCCTGCACATTCTCGACACCAGCAGTGAAAACACAATCTATTATCTACTGCTGCAGGCACGCAGGGAGGCTCCAGACGACATAAGAAGTCACTGAACCTTTAACTGAATTTATGAATATTTATCAAACCTTTCTACTTCACTCAAGTAAACAGCATAGTCTTGTCATAGGAATAATGTCTAAATACACATGCGATCCCACTTCTTAGGATAAAACTGCAGATAATCAATGTGATAATCACATTATGGTGCAGAAAAAGCAGGATTCTCGTCAACAACTCATTAAGTCACCTTTCTTTTGGCTGCAAGCATTGCATGGGCTTTTGTCAGGATGGGTGGTGAACCATCAGAGTCGTCATCGTCCTCATCATCGTCGTCTGCTTCGTCATCACTCACTGCCTCCGACTGCTGGATTCGCCTGGTCCAGGGAGGCGGAGGGCGGCGTTCGTAGGTCCTGTATGGAATCTTACAGTGGACCTTAGTGAGAGGTTGCCTGCCACCGTGAGTCATCATGTAGTCTTCTCTGTCCTTCTCCCAGCAACTGGCCTGCTCCTTCAGCCGCTCAGCCTGGTAATTAAACAGACAAGACGCATTATCTCTGGGAAAAAAACAAGCATGCACGGATAGAACATCTGAGCAATGAGGCTAATGGGAAAACAAGAGATCGGAATTAACATCATGACAAATGAATCACTGCAGGTTTCTCCGGATAATATAAGCAACGTCCTGATTGGATGTTTGCCCATCGTGATAGAAATATTTCTGTTAAGTAACTGTGGAAAAATTGCTTTTCATAGAATATTCAGTACAATCTATTATGTAGTGAACTGATTTAGGGCAATTTTGCACAAAATTAGATGCCTGCTGACAGTGAGAATGCCTTTCTCATTAATGGCCTCTATGTGAACTCCCCAGCTAACCAAACAGCATTTCAGGCAACTGTAAACAAACAACTCGTGTGTCTTGTACAAAGAAACCTACATCAATCTCCGACTCCCTCTCCTCCTCAGATAAGATGGCATTCAGACTGGTTGAAGGGGTCCAGCGCAGGGCGTCTGGGTCCACCTCATTCTGACGAGGGTTAGCTCTCAGCTTCTCCATGTGCCTCTGAATCAATCGCTCTCTTCTGATCAACACGATCCTAAGACACGAGGAGAAAAGCACACCAGTTAACAGTAAATCCACAACAAGGGAAAGCACTGGCAAAGGCAGAGACAAGGTGACGTGTGCTTAAATACTAGCACAAAGGCAGGCTCTTTGGGAACGCAGGTGCTCCATGTCCTTGGGGGTGCTTAACCTGACTTACTTCTGTCAATATTCAGCAGCATTAATGGATATGCTGTTAAAAATACCCGCTGGCCTGGATAAGTCAGACAGCATACAGAAGCGGCAGCGTGGGCTGAAGGAGACTGTGGCTTGGAAACTGACCTGCCATCTTGTCTGTCAATCATGCCGAGCTGCTGGAGAGTAGCGGCGATGTCGTGCGGACACATCCCAGTGGTCCTGCTTATTCCTTTAACACTGATGTGTTTATCTGGGTGCTTATAAAGGTGCTCCAGTATGACACTTTTCCAATATGCCAGATAGGATAAGCGACCCAGATCTGACAGTGGTTTCTCTGGGGAACCAGCTTGTCCTTCTTGCCTGGTGAGAAGGTAACCTAAAAAGACACAATTCAAACAAAAACAAAAAAATGCTTTAGTCGAGCCAGAGGTTGCAGCTCTGTTATTTCAGACCGCAATTCAATCCCTTAAGGTTTATATATTCATGTCAGTATGTGACACGGAGCCATAGTTTGGATTCACCTTCAAATAGCATAAAGGGGGCTAAGGCAATGAGCTTTTCTCTGCTTCAACCTTTGTCAGAAGCTATGATATATGCCGGCAAGGGCTACAAAAGAGGTTGAAACAGGGGAGCAAAGAGGAAAAATGACAAAGTGAAACAGTGAAGCAGCTGGATGTCATTGCTCACAGGAGACTGCACTTAGGAGAGATAACGAAAGAGAAGAAAAAAACTCTAATACTCATATGTATGCGAGTATAATTAGTTTTATGGTAGCCCAGTCAAGGGTCATCCATTATGAGCGGCATGAAATTAATTAACGCCTTTTAATGTGCTCCCACTTCCGAGAACCAAACAAGCAAATCTAATCACCAAACAGTGAACACAATATTCCAGTAATCATGACAGTATTCATTACTAAACCTAAGAAAATGAGCCTTTGATGAAATACACATATCAATGAGTATCAAACTAAATTAAATGTTTATGTCATAAATTAAAAAGGAGCTACTTAAAGGTTTTTTTTAATTATGATTTCTTTTTTAAA
Organism: Pseudomugil tenellus; assembly: GCA_037177515.1. Taxonomy (NCBI): domain Eukaryota; kingdom Metazoa; phylum Chordata; class Actinopteri; order Atheriniformes; family Pseudomugilidae; genus Pseudomugil; species Pseudomugil tenellus. The sequence goes on from JBAMHX010000024.1 coordinate 9,357,198, forward strand.
AAAAGAGATGTTTATTTCTTCCCCCACGCATACATGTATACACGTTGTGCTCTGAGCTACCTGAAACAAAGTGTTCCTCTAATACAATTCAACAGAACAGAAAATCTTAATCTAAACAACTTCCAGCTCCAAAGCTACATTTTCCAATAAAGCCTTCAAAGAGCTCAGAACTCAGCTGTGTTCAATCTCCCTTAATCCCTGTCTTTGTTATCAGCACACTCTCAATATCACAGATCCTCTCGCATCTCTGTGTCTCAATGGCTCCCAAAGTGAACAGGAAATCAAATGCTCCATTACCGCCCGCCCTCCCTGCGCTCGCTTCTCCCCATTCTTTTCCTTGCACACAAAGTCGACAAAGACACAACTCTGGAAAATAATAAAAATACCTATAATGACAAAAACTGCCTGGCTAAACACAGAAATCCACTCAAGGCAGCAACTGTTGTCTTAAGTGGACCACAAAGCTATAAATATTGTATGTGCTGCATTTACTACACTGAAACATAAAAGCAGCGTCTGAGCCTCATCACAAGTCAAGGAGACAAAACTGAGGGCATTTTCTATAGAGAAAGCCTTTCAGGCCACGCTAAAGTGAAACACAACCGACCTTAAAATAATGCAGGCGGCTCGAATGTTATGTTTCTCACTCCTAATCATCCGTGATTGCCAAAGCACTGCATGTGAATGCTCTTGATTAGATCCCTTCAATGCCTTAACAGAATAACAGCACCTTGCCACAAGCTACAAATCTACCCTTTCATCTAAAATTGTTTGTGAAGACCAGTGAAAAACAGTGATTTTGGTGGTCTAAAAAAGCATTAAGGAACTTACTGAAATCAATAAGGAACCTTCCAAATCCTTGCCTTTGGTACTGAGGCATGATCATTATGCAGGAGACATTGTACTTCTGCTGGCAAAGCTTTTCCTGAGGGAAGGAGAAACAGATCAAGTATGTCAGAGCTCTGCTGAAGCTGGCAATTTACTGCACCTGCCATTGTCCTTGTCTTAAGCCGTGCACATGCACACCAGACTTTCACTTCAAAACTATCAGTGTGAGAATTAGGACTGCAGCAAACAAACCATCAACAATAATGTATGTGATAAAAGGCTGTTAGCCAGACTATTGTGGTATTTACTTATTTAACAAATCAATAATTACGGCTTGAAATGAAGTAAATGTGGTTTTAAAATGATGTAAATCATTTCAAATAGGGATGAAACATGTTTCCCACATGCAAAATGTTGGATACAATTTTTTTTTATGCCTTATTACACTAATAAATTACTCCACCAGACACTTTGTGAATATCAAAATTAGATCTATGTTGCAAAAACTGACAAATTACAGTCAAATCATTCTGTATCAGTATCATCATTCTAAAATTATGCAAAGCATTCATTCATTTCCCATAAAATCACTCTGTAATTCATACCTTGGAGAAATAGCCCACAAGATGACAACCTTTCTCATCATTCTTTGTAAGTATGTAGAAGAGGAAAGGCTCCACATCATAATACAAGGTCTTGTGATCCAGGAAAAGCTTGGCTAACAGGCAGAGGTTTTGGCAGAAGAGTTTGCTGACATTTCCATCAACCTAAACATGGAATAAAAAGAGCAAGGGGACACTGTTCAAACAGTTCCCATTTTCCTCTCCTCCTCCTCCCAGCACCCAATTCAATGGTGGGATCTCATGCAGCATACAGTTATTGCTTTATTGCTGTAAAGAAAAGCTGACCTCAAATACGGAAAGGTTGTCCTTTCTGTAGATTTCATTGGCTGGCGGGTGGAACCAGCCGCACTTCTTTGTGTGCCTCTGGAGAATGTTTTTGCTTCTCATGTATTTCAGACAGAACTCACACAGATAAAGCTTCTGTAATCTGGTGAAGACAGAAGGGAAAGCTGTGGCTTTTACTTCAATATCAGAGGTTTTATGATGTGACCTAGAAATGAACGCAATAACAAGGAAGATGTCATCATATCTAGTAGAGACAAAAAAACCCAAAGCATTACCTTGAATATTCAGGTGGGTACGGCGATGAGTACCAGGTCTGAATCTCATACTTCCCAAATTCAATGACAGCAGGGCAACGAATGGAGTCCGGGCTCAATAGAGATCCAGTTTTCTATTAAAAGATTTTACAAACGCAATTTGTTAAATTCAGCGACCCACATAATTTAATGTTACAGTGCCTCTTATCACAAGTCCCCGTAATTGTTCACACATTCATTTCCAGATTGTGGTCCACATTTCTCATGTGAAAAGGAAAACTACACAAAAAAGAAACAAAAACCATCTCTTCACTCAATTTTATGAGTTTTAAATCAGTTTTATGAAAATCTAAAAGGTTCGTGTGTTTCAGTGTATTCTACCTGTATCCATCACTGGTAAAATTTCAACAGGTCATTGTAACCATAACAACAGTCTTTTTAATAATTACAGACAAATGGAGCCTTTGCCTCATGTGCATTATTAAGACCCGACAGATAAAATAAACATTAACTAATGATGATCAAAACAGTACATATGGTCATGTTTCCATGCATGGTGTAATATTTTAGAAAATCAAACAAAGGAAACCATTTTAGGGGAAAAAACATAATCTGGGTGAGGTTGGAGAACCAAAAGATGACCTGATAATATGAATGTTTAGTTAAACTGCTCAGTTTGTTTAACATTGACTCAATGGTCCATGTTAAGAGAAAGTGAGACAGTGAGTCAGGCCTGGAGAGCAATTACAGATGACAGGAATGATATGTCAAAAAGTCCAACTAAGATGACAAAGCTGTGGTCCTGCTGGAAAACATCTGCTACACTACTCAATCAGAGAGCCATTATTTTCATATTTTCTGGGGTTTTCCTTTTAATGCTAACAAGAGGTGATAATATAAATGTGTCCGGCCAAAATCCGGAACAAATTTTACTCACGGAGCTTGACAGTGTGCTGCGTTAAGTACTGCACCCCTTGTGTCAACCCAGCAGTTTTCTGTGCATTAAAACAAAACTGCAAACTTTTCCCTTAAGTCGAACTTTTTCACTTTACTTCCTCACCTGAGCAGCGAGTTCCTGGACATGTGCGAATGTCTCAATGTCTTCCTCTGTGACGTGGTCTCTGGACGTGGCCACAAAGTCCGCTCGAGCCTCCTGCTTCACATGCAGCTCCCGGTTGTGGCCTGTTACAAGCACAATAACACATCAACACATGAGACAGCACATCAACACCAGCCAACGAAGCAGCCGTGGCTGAATAATCCCATAAATGCATTCTATGCAAATGTGCTTATACTGTAAGTACTGCTGCTGACTCTGTTTGAGGCTGTGTCTCTGAGGAATTTCATAATGTATCATCTTTGCATGTTTATATGAAAATCCCTAATGTAATGAAGTGAAACTAAATCACTCTAATTGCGTAACCGCTTTCATGTGCTTAGTCATCCACCAAGACAGTTTCCCATGAATTAAGAAGCAGATGCAGTGGAGGAAGCGAGTGTTCAATATGAAAAGAAACTGATGTTGGAAAGCAGGCAGTAATTTTATGAAAGATATCAACACCATGACTTAACTGCCAAAACAAAAACCCATTACAAGTGGAGGCATATTTATGAATATATGTAGCTAGAAAACTTGATATATGTGCAGGATATTGTTTAGAATGTCTCAAAACATGTTTCCCTTAGTTTCTTCTTTGCACTGTGTGTTTTTTAGTCTGCCTTCATTGTTAAAGACAGGGAAATGTAAGGCTTAGCACACTTGCAGCAATCATCATGTCAGCTCTGAGTCAACTTGGTTGGGTGAATCACAGGGCTGTATGTGTCTAATGACCACTGGAAGTGAGGTTGAGCGGAGACAGTGATTTGAAGAGTGAGGGTGGGATGAAGAAGAGCGCGATGTGACTACAGTTTCTACAATGCAGTGACTACGCAGAGGGTCAAGGACAGAGCAAGGAGCAACATGAGTGAGTTAGTGGGCCATGCAATAATGACAAAAAGCCAACGGGCGAGAGGATGGAAGCCACGTAAACTACGCAGCCAAGTTAAAACGCAACGAAACTGTTAATAAACTAAAAAGAATTCAAATTAGGAAGAGGATTAGTAGTCTGTTAGGGTGTTGAGGGTATCTTCTCAAAGAAAAGATTACCTCTGGTTTAAGAAAAAAAAGCGAGTGCCAGGCTTTTTTTTTAATAAAAAAAAGAAGCTTAAAGGTGTGGAGACGCAGGTCTTGGCTTGAATTTTGAGCCTTGCTTACCATGATTATTCTCAGGCTTAATTCTTCCGTCTGTCAAGTCTCCCTTTCCTGGTGTGGGGGCTCCCTTCTGAGGGCTCACTTTATACCTCAGCCTGCCTAGTGTCCTGTGCTTTTTAAGGAAAGGGTTACGTTTGAAATGACTGACCATCTTAAATGGGTGTCCTCTGGGGCGACCCAGCCCAGTAGATGTGGAGTGAAACCTATTTTTAATAAACTCATTCATTCCAAGGCACTGGGGCCCCGTTTTGGACAAATCCTGCTTATGGGGCATGCGCTTAGGTGGTGCGTAGCATGGTGGTCTCTTTTTCCGCGACTGTCCCTGAGTAGTATAAATGTGAGAGAGTCCGTCAAAAAGTCCCTTAAGTTGGCTGCTACTGCAGAGACTACTCAGGGAAGGAACACTAGACTGGCTGGAAGAACTCTGGGGCGAGTTAGCAGAGGTTGAGCTGCTGGACACCTGCGAGGGGGGACTAAGTCCTGGCAAGGAGGAAGCAGGTGGAAGTGCAGAGGATGAAGGGGCTATCTTTTGAGAGGCATCAGCAGCAAAGGCAAATGGCTGTTGTGGCTTGGACAGTTGGGGTGGACTCTTGTCTCTAGAGTTTAACTGTCTGGCAGGCGACTCTACGGCTACAGCTCGCGAGCGACGGCCCACAGGGGAGGGAGTAAAGAATTTGGAAAGCCCATCAATAAGCCCTTTGGTTTTCTTGTTAACAGTGAGTGTGGCTGGGGTGGAGGTGGGCGTGAGAGAGGGAGTGGTGGTGGGAGGGGAAGTGGTGAATTGGGTGGCGTTGACCGCACAACAAGGCTCTGCAACAGCCAATCTGTCTCGGGCGTCCTTCACAGATGCAGCATGACCAGATGAAGGTGTGGAACAGACGGTAATCTTTTGACCCCTACCAGGTGACCCCCTTCCTCCAAGTGCTACCATGGAACCATCACCTCTGGTTACAGTCCTGCAAGGACAAACCCATGAAAAAAGCAGAAAAAGAAGAAAGTTGTGAGGAGTAATCTCTCCATGAAAGACCATCACTGTAACAAGTACTACCTATCAATCAAGTATCGGCTTATTTACATGTATTTTGAGGCTTATAACAAAACAGACTACTGCTAACAAAAATCAGATCTCTATAATTCATTTAATACCACATTCAAATAGGAACAAATGAAGCTGCCAATTTTTGGATAACTGCACACTTACATTCTTTGTTTGAGCTTATTTCTGGGCCTTCCAATTGGCTTTGCATATCGACGTTTGATCTGATCGGCCTTCTTGTGCAGCAGTTTCTTCCCGTTCTCCTTTGGCCTGCAGACTTGGCAGATCCAGGTTCCTGGAGGGTGTCCAAACGCAGACAGTACCGTTTGGGTGGGTTCATCAATTCAAAGGACATAGAGTACATTCATTTGAAACATTTCCTTTCATACAAAGCGCTGGCGAGAATCCCACCAGTTCACAATGACAATCAATTACTCAGCACAAAGCGAAAATCCATAAGAAAAACACCGGGTCAATTCTCTGTCCAGCAAAATAGACTTCATGTCAGCTTGTTGAGCTAAGCTATGTGACTTGTATGAATTGCCTGCCAAATATCCCACTACAGTACGTGCACCATTATTACAAGCCTCGCTGTAGGGTCAGTACTGTAATCCAGAGATAGCAAATCTCCCTGGGGAGGCTGAAATAATTTGATATGCATGCAAAGCTCCTAATAAGCCACTGCTGCTTCACTGTGTGCTGAGTGACAGCCCCAAACGGGCGTCTGTGAAGAAAAGGCTTTGAAATGACAGCAGAGGGGGAAACAGAGAAGCCAGACAGTGTAAACATCTCACCTTTTGGCATTCTTGAAAGCGGCGGATCGCAGCATTCCATGTGAAAGCCCCGATCACATGAATCGCAGAATAGCATCTCATCCTAGAAGGGAGCAGCAGGCAAACGTAAGGGATGTCCCAGTTGCATACATGCAACACCCCTGTCATTTGAAGTCTTTTACAAAAATAAAACCAATTGTGCACATGAGAGGCTTTACAAATCTCAACAAATCCTCAGGGATGCGCAAAATGGGATCCACCTTCAAGCCAACAACATGGAAAATGGTTTGTTAAGATGTAGGCATTATACTCACAGCATTTTTTCCCTGTATTCGACAGGAGCTGCAGGTTTTGCATTCAATACACTGCCACCGTAATCTCTTCACATTTGAGGTTAAATCAGGGGAAAACTTCAGACATGATGGATGCCCTTCAGAAGCAATACATAAGATATGTTAGTGTGGTGTCATCCTAACAGCTTTGACTGAGTAAACAACTAAGAGATAATGTTTTCCATCCATTCACACAGTAAAGTTAAATATTAACACATCGCAAGATTAAAAACAATGGAGGCTGTGTGTGTGTCCACACCAGTTTCTCTCACTGACACAACTTGTGTCTAAAAACAGTATGATTAAACATCTGAGCTGCTAATTACAGATCATTTGATCTTAATGAGGCAGAAACAGTAGCAGCACTCCTTCTAATGGAAGCTGATCCATGAACGTCATGTAAAAGCTTGCCTTCTCTCTCACCCAGCTCCCTCTTATGGTTGTAAAACAGCTGTTTTACAGTGAGAGCACAATTTGTGTACACTACAAGTGGTTAATGAAAACCACCTCGACGCTGCTTCGTCAAATTTGAGCTGTAAAAATGTCACCAGGAGAACAATTCCTTACGGCATTTAAAATAATTGTTCAAACATAAATGACTCCTTGGCAGAGGTACTTTTATGGGCAGTTTTGTCTGGAACAAAAGAACACTTAAGGAAATGCCAACAAACTGCAGCAGGAAAACGGCTGATCTTTGCACCCCTGCTAAAACCAGACTGCTTTAACACCACAAGCTGAAATGAGTGAAAACGACTTGATTGATTTCAGATCGTAACGGTCACTTGGACCATTTGCCCCTCGTGAAGTTGAGTAATTTGTATTCCTTGAGACGGTCAATCTAAATGAACATTGTTCTTTCAATATGGGAAAGCTAATAATATGTAGCAGGAATGTAACATCTGCCGAGCTGATGTGAAGAGCTGCTGCTTTATAGTTTGGATGACATGAATGTGTGCCGTGCATTGTGGGAATCATAGTGAGTAGAAATGTCATATTTACACTGGTTTAGCTGGAATATTTATAGTTGGATTAGGTGATTATGGGCAACAAGAGATTTTAGGAACAATAATATTAAGCTGAACAGCTGATTTTCAAGAATATTCCATTTACAGCTCAGCTGCAGTCAGTCATTATACAATTAGAATGAAAGTTTTTTAATAAAATGTGTTAATAGAACAGATCCTATCAGTATTGGCACAACTACTCTTAACAGCGAGAGAGCAGAAGCTGTTTAAAAGGGACAACATGCTAACAGTGTTAGCCCTGAAAGCTGGCAGACACATAAGCCATGTACGATGTGTTAACTCACGCTGCATGTTTTAATCAGCTTGCTGACACCACCCTAACCTGGAACTTCCTAGCTCGCACTGAATGGGTCAATAAACCAGCCGCAATGGAAGCCTGACATTAAATGCAAGTGAGCCAATTTGCACGCTGACAATTCCAATAAAGTGTATTCATGTTAGATGATTATGTACTCAAAGTTAGAAACATAAAGAGAGACGGAGAGATGAATACAGCCTCACGTTTAGCAGCTTTGTTCATGTAATAATCATTCTGGCTTTAATATTAAGTGTAAGAAATTAATGAATTACTGCACTCATCTTAATAGAGATATGTCACTTGAATTATTTTATCCTTGAGACATATGCAGGTGAGACTCAAACGAAACAACATTACCGACCCTGAGTTATTATTTATAATTAATTTTCTTCCTAATAGACAACGTGTGCACTTCAGTATCTTCATGTTAACAGTGAGAATTTAGCCAATGAGAAGCTGCATCTTTACTTATTTCAAATTATCTGACAAAATATATCTTTCCCTTTCTTCTAGATGCACTGAAAAGACACTAAACCCAGAGTTTAAAACTGAAGCACGCATACGTCCTTGACAGATTGTTTCACTTTATCTTTAGTTCATTTTACTGACAGACAACCAGAGTACAGTCCAAGCCAATTAACACAAGTTTTATTATTTATATGAGTCTTTGACTCATTATAGTGCAGTAATAATTTTATCAACATTTCCCACCTCTACCGTTTTCCCACCAACACTTTGCCAACATGTTAACATTTTAGTGACTTTGCAGCTTAGCCAGTTTGTAACAGAAAGAAATCCAGTCACAGCAGTGTTACAGAGGATATCTTACCACTGCTTCCACAGTCTGCACAGGACAGCAGCTCTTCGGCCCGCTTGTCCCGATTTGACTCTTTCGTTCCAAGACAGAAACTGCATATTGGGATGGGGTCGACCCGAAGCTGAGTGGAAACACAAACAGAAACAAACTGTTTAAGAAACATTAATGGGTTTTATATGCAAAGCCTGGGAGGCTGTTAGTTTTTGGATCTGTTTGTCTGGATTTTTTTTTTAGATCACTGTAGAGATAAAGCGGTTTAAGGCTAGAAGATAAAAACCGAGTGTGGATTTAATGAAACAGCCACAAAAATATCAACTGGAAACAGAAGCTCGCAGAGTTCTCACAGACTAGAAATGAATAATAAATGAATCTCATCCTCAGAGATATGCTGCATTTGAGATCCACCCCCTTTATCCATTACATCTGAATGTGTAAGTGATCTTGGTAATCGTAGTTTAAGGGCTTAATCCAATTCTTAAAGCTTGCACTCCAGTCTGAAAGGATTAACTAGCATGTAATCAAATTACCTCAATAATATAACATGCTCTCCTTGTTACTGTTATGATCCACTGTAAATGTTGCAAGTCTCAGAACAAACACTCATTTAAGGGCTTATGTCTGAGTTCAGAAGAAGTAAAATATGAGCTCAAGGTTTAAGAGGATTTCCCCATTGATCAGTCAGAATGAAGGGAGTCTGACTTCAGAGGGAAAGCAGGGAAGACTTAGTGTCATTACTTCACACCGCAGCAGCCAGTCAAAACGTAACAAATCTTCAGCTGAAATCAGGACTAGACGGATGCAAAACGGCTTTCATGGAATTCATTGTAAATATCACATACAAAAACAAGAGAAACATGCTCGGTGTGACCATAAACAACTCACCTCATCATCGGTTTACACACTAAGGCCTCACCAATTGACTGAAGCTTTGAAAAGGACTCAGGGGACGATTATAATTAGTTCTCGGTTTCTTTGACGCTGATCAACGTCTAAACCAAATTTGCGTCTCTCAAATCTCCAGCTGGCCTTCTGCTGAGTTATTGAAGATCCTTTATTGTCAACAAACGTGAGGCCTGAGCAGCTTATCAATCGACCACACAATCCAAACAACGCCAAAAGAAAATGCAGCAGTTCCGTCACTGTTCTCGGCTCTATCAATTAGATGTTATGGTGAGAGGAAAGTTTACGTCCACATCAGTGATTACTCTATTTTCCAACCTGCCAGGTCACTATTTGGCAGTGCACACTAGAATTAGAGGCTACTGACATAGCTGTGATTATCAACATGAAACCAGTCTAAGGTGTGGTGAAACTAGACCTGTAAAGCTTAACACACAGTCCTGATTTAGAAGAATCTCTAAATACATCTAATAGATCAATCCTCTTGATGCCTGATAATAAATATTCTTCACAGTCCGAGCACCTTTGTGAAGGTTTATGTTTTGGATTCTTGTCAGCAAAGATTTGTGAGAAGAAAAGAAAAGAAAAGAAAAGAAAAGAAAAGAAAAGAAAAGAAAAGAAAAGAAAAGAAAAGAAAAGAAAAGATTTGGATTTGGATTTGGAGAGAAAATCTTGGATTCAAAAAGCTTGTCATGGACATTTTTTCATTATTTTCTGACATTTCATATAAAATGTCATGATTAAATTAATTAAATCATGAGAATGATCTTTGAAATAATTGTATTCCCAATGTTTCTTTAACCTGGCCACAGAAATCCTCATCACAAGTCAGATAACATTTATTCAGCTGCGAGAGACATTTTTTCCCTTTTTACCACAAGCCATTGTGTTATTATGGCTAAAAGTAGCAGGCAAAGGAATGTGACAACACAAGCCTCTGCTGTTACTACTTAAGATGCATGTCTATTGTGTTATAAAGGGTTTTAGGATGAAAAAATATGGTATTTTACTAAAGGGCTTATGATACAAATAAGTACAAATAACAGTGCGCATTGTTATGTGTAACCTCTATATACTGATCATGTACATCCAGAACATACTAATGGTGAAGATTTTTTTAATAAGAACAAATCATATCACTGCCCTTCATAACAGAACCTTGAATTGGATTAATTTCCACTTGGAATATTTTTAGCCCAGGTGATTAAAACCAAAAGCAATTTGCCATCTGTACAGGCGAAAATGCAAAACTAAAGAGACAAACAGCTGAAGAGATGCTGATGATTTTCTTGGGGATTCTAAATTAAATACATTACAGGAAATTATCCTGCTTCAAAAGAGCAGGCTGTCCTGAGTGAGGGGGTGGGGTCCTATTAGTACACTGCTGGTAGAGAGAGAGCGAGCTCAAGTGGTTGCATAACACAGCAGGAAAAATAACTCATTCCTTGTTTTGTTCCTGCCTGAGTCTGTTCACAATCTAATAAACTCTAAACCAAGACTGCTCTTTCTTTTAACCTCAAAGTATCTCTTATTCTCAGCACACACACTCCCGTTGTGCCTTAACAACTAAGCAGACATCGATGTGTCATCCTTTGAAGTGAATGTTAAACCTGAACTGGGGAGGTGATGTCATCAGGCCGGGAGCAATAGGTTGAAATGTTCCAAATGGAAAACAGCAGGCCTTCCTCAGCTATGAGAAACATTGCAGGACACTGTGTCTCTAAACAGTTCTCAGTTTCACTTTTGGCCTGACCACAGACAGTCACAGTTGTGGCTGCAGTATCAAGGTGTCGCTTCCTGATTATTCACTGTGAAACTGGTGAGGAGCAGAGTGACATCTCTATTGGCTGATGCTGCTCACCACTTCAGCTGCACAAACTTGTGCAGAGTACACGACTGAACTTAATCTTGATAAGGCTCAACACAAGATGTGGAAAAAGCCTCAACCCACTATTTAGATGACTACACACTTCACTTAAAGACACATGATGACGACAATTTTCCATCACGCACTGCTGCACTTGACTTTTCTTAAAATCGCATTGAAACTACTAAAGTGTTGTCACTCTACAGACATTTTGTCTGAACTCTCATCAGTAACAGAAAAAAAATAATCTCTACAAACGCTGAGCCACTTGTGAGGTGGCAGAAGCATCACAAACAACGCAACCTGGAAGTGTGTTTTTGCACTTTTGTTTCCTCTCCATCTGTTCAAAGGTCACAGTAGCTGCATGTAGTTTCAGAATATTCTAGCTTCTTCTCACAACATGTTTCCACGCCCTTGCAAATTACCAATAAAAAATATTACAATTCTGTTCAACCCGATTCAACTCACAAGACAGCCGGCCACATCCTATAAGGTCATTAGGCTAGAGTTACATAACTTGTGGGAAGCCCGCAGTACTAGCCTACCACACACTGTCAGCATGACTTTTTCATTATTCAAGCTCTCATATTATGGAAACCACCACCAACACAGCCATAGAGGGTTGGACTCTAGATGGCGTTGTTTCTGGCCTCTGAAGTTTAAGTCCTAAAGATTAAATCCACAATCATAAAATTCCTGTTTGAGTAAATCCACTCAGTGGTAACCCAAACTTTCATCCTTCTTACTTGGTGGTGATATTATATAAATGCCTCCATTGAAGTCCCAATGAGTCTTTACTTCTTAGAAAACAAAGCTGTGGCGCACAGTAAACTAGGAAAGAAGGTGGTATTTAGTTACACATTAATAACAAAGCCCATTATATTTTTCCAATTGTGGCAACAAGGATGCCTATTGTTGAAGTGAAACTCTGAAAAAAACCAGGTGAAATAGCATTAAGTGTAGCAATAAGAATGCAGAGGCCAAGGTGAGCATACCTGGTCTCGCTCATGGGGGAGGAGAGTCACTGATGACAGGACCAAGGGGGAAGCACTTGGACACCTGGAGCTTCTTCCCTCCACATTGCAATGGCTGAACTTATACCGTGGGCCATTTTTTAACAACCTTCCATTGTTAACCGACCGCTTAGCTGCCAGCCGCAACCTCTGCCGGAAAGCAGGATTGTCAACAATTTTTGAGAGATCATCCTGATTCCTCAAATACCTCTCAATGTTTTTGAGAGAGGAGCCATGCGTATCATCCAGGCCTTCGATGGCCCTGTTAAGTATTTTATTCCAATCAATATGGCGCAGATCGCTCGAATTCCATATAGATTCCTTTGATGGCACAGATGCATTTGCAGGCAGGATTGATCCAAGTCTTCCGGGATTTCCTGGGTCCTTGTAGGAGGCGCTTCCCTTATTTGTAACCTTGAGGATAGAACCATCATGAACACTTAATTCCAACTGCTCAAGGACGGTCTTCTTGTCTAGTCCATGCGATGTGGACACCGCATGACAAATTCTTTCCTCTGAGGGCCTCTGCTTTTGCCTTTTGATTTTCTGTATTGCTTCCAGAATCCACCCCGTGTAGAGAAGGTTTGCAAGTTTTACCATGGTTGAACAATTAGCCTCACAAAAATGTGATCCATAAAGATTCCCCCTTTCTGCAGCTGAAAACTGGGTACATCCACATCCTTAATAAGGTCAAGAAGTTATGCTCCACAAAAGCATCCAGACAATTCTTCACAATCCCGGGTGAAATTGAGGAAAAGTTGGCACTGGTAAATTCCACAATGGTAATTATCAGCTGACCTGGAACTGTGTTAATTAAACTCCCAGGTCAAACCTGAAAAAGAAAAAAAAGCATAATTTCAGACCAGAGTTTCACATTCACATCATATAATAGTGGTAGATGGAGTGCAAAGGGTAAGTTAAAGGAATGCAAGGCTTTTAAGATGTGCTAAAACATGAGAAACAGATGGATAAAAACAGATGCAGGCTCTGTCATGGCTGCTAAAGAAATCAGTGTGACTTAATCCATAGTCTGACACCATAATCCGCACACCAAACCAGATGTCCCAATTCAAAAGCGACTATTTTCCAAAAGTTGCAAGTTTTCACAGCATGACAGGTAGCCAGAAACTTCCACTGACTTCTAGAAAAGTATGCACACTCTCACTGACAGAAAAAAATTTTCGGTTATAGAGTCCTTTTCGGCATTTAGAAAAAGAGGAGAAAACTTACAAAATCACTTTTTGTAGCACGTCAGTTCCAAAATGTCACGGTAAAATTCCTCAATTTAATACATAAACTGTATAAAAACATTTTTAAATAGATAAACTTTAACCGTTAGCTGCCCGCGCGACACTTTTTTTGACAGCTCGACGTCCGCAGCGACAAACTGATCCAGCGCGAGCTTTTAATGACACACGTATAATCAATGCTCACTTCCTGACAGCTGCTGTTTGGGGGGCTTGAGGCACGTCTGCAGTCGCCACAGAACCGTTTAGCAAAGAAACGAAGCCGGTAATAACTACGTAACAAACCGAGACTTGTGTTCCGCTGAGTTGAGCTGATAAATGACAGTGTTGCCAGCATTACTGATGTCACCTAAACAGTCGCCATTTTGTTACAATGTTGTAGTTTACATGAATCCGACATGACGCTGATTACAATCCAATGGAGTCTCATTAAACCTTACCTACACTAATGTGCCCTCCCTAGCAACTTCAATATTGGCTGTAAAGACAAGATCCGATTTCTGGTTTGATAAAGCACTTGTCAATCTTTATGTATGAGCGCTCTCTAAGAGACACGGCACTGGCTGTGTGATCTGTCACTTCACTCAATTGACCCGCCTCTTAAGGTGCCTCCAGTGATGAATTGATATCATTCACCTCTAACACTCATAAAATGTTAACTCACGGCTCTAACCGCAGCCATGGATTGTTATTACGTTACAAATACGCTATAACAACCGTTAACTGTCTGAGTGGTAATTGCACGGGATAAATATTTAACCTAATTTACAGCGCGTTTAACACCAGCCCACCTTTACTTAGATTCCTCCTTGAAACAGTTGGTTACACTTGAAAGTGATTTGGATCGTTTCAGACTTTAATTGGCTGTTTGTTAAATCTATCATTTGTTTGCATAAAACCCGCAAAGGCGCATCGCTGACTTAAAGTGAAACATATGACATTTAAAAATGATAATTACAGACATATTCATTATACCCCGACAAGCAAAATGCACCCTAAGCTATCACCTTTTCCCTCGTGTTTATCTTCATTTCTTTTTTATTATTTCCACAAGAGGAGCCGTAATTCTCCTGATATTTAACGTTTAGGCTACGTGACGTGAAAAATAGCGTGCATAAATGCACGTTCCGCTTGGGTAAAACATTTTTTTAAAGTAGGTTTTTCTGCTCGGCTCTACGTCTTGCAAGCGGAATTATTAACGTCCCGTGTTGCGCCGTGCAATGATGGCATGACCTCTTTATCACCGTTAACTATCAAATATCCCCAATGAGGACAAATAGTGAGCCCTGGAGGGCAGAAAGATGTTCAGCGGGGAATACAAGTTAACACGCAGCTGGGAGAGGAGCTCCTTCATCACTGCTTCTCAATTATGTATCGCCAGTTTTCCGAGCTCCCATTTCTCTGCTTCAGCTCCGCTCGCATTTTCCATATTATATTAGGGAAATGATTCAAACCCTCCTTGGGTTATACATCGTTTTGTTAAGATGTTACACAAACCTAATCGAATCTGCTCCCGGCGGCGGAGAGAAACAACAAATTATCGCCAAGTTTCAAGCAAAGACGAACATACCTAAGTAAAGAAGAAAAAAAGCACAAGCTACCGTAAATATTTGCTGGTAGTTTACCTCTTTAAGTTTTCCCCCCCTCGGATATTCCTCTTCATTATCACGTCGAAGAATAAATGTGAAACGACATATCCAAGCGATTTCGTGGGATTTGACGTCTTAAATCGAAGGCTGAAAAGCTTGCGCCGAGACATGGAGAGGACCTGATAACAACTAATTGAAAGGTTAATCTACATAGCAGCCTGTGACAAAGTGGTACCCTCCCCCTTCTTCTTCTTCCACTGTAGACATCCCTACTTCAGTGTAGTGGAGCGGACCGTCGCCCCTTTAGAGCGCTCCTACAATGATATTGTCAATTTCACTTTCCCCCCCCTCCATCAACACGTCCAGTGATGAGCCAAGAGGAACATTTTCACACTTATGTTTTGAGTGGATTTTGTCTCCACAGGCTATAACATTTTTATGTAAGACTCCTAATAACATCAATGCCCTTTGGGCATTTTAAACTTGCAGTGATGTGAAGTAGCCTATGCACATGTGACATAAATAAAACACATACTTTCAGACTTTTTTCATTTAAAAAAAATTAGCCATTTCTTGCACTGACTAATTTTACTCAAGGCCATAAGGGATATTAAACTCTAATCAGTTAATTAACTTTTCCAAGTCTAAGATAGAGCAATAATGCAAATATGTATGGTTTTAGGTTTTTTACCTGTATTTCCTTCATTCGCTCCCCTAGCAGCATTAGAAATGCCAGAAAGCTCATTTTCATGCAGTAATTAGAAGGATAATTGCTAACTTCCTGTCAGATTATAAACAGTGTACTGTACAAACAGCTTTTAAAAGATTTCCCCCTGTAGGGACACCTCTGATGTGTAATTTGATTTGCATTTATCTAACATGTGTTAATTATATTGTCATTTGGCCATTCTTCTCATTGCCTTGCTGTTTTTATAAACCTGTAAGCATTTTCCAAATGATTCAATATCATCCTGCTATTCAGTCCTTGACATTTATTTTGATCCACTTACAGGCAGTTGTAATAGCTACATGTGGGCAAATAATACATGCAATTGAGGCATTACTGAAAAACAAAATAGTCAAAGCAGGTGAAACGTGAATAAAGACGGTCCAGATTAGGTGCTTTTTTTTGGACTGGTGTCAGGATGGAGGCGCTGACCAAACCTGCCTGTGTCTGGCTATAATGAATGCCACCCTGGACCCCAGCAGGTCCTCCACTGCTGCATGGGTCCAGGGATAATTTGAATTGGAGCATGTGCCATTGCAATCTGCCCATCCCCCTCCCCAATCCCTGCCAACTGCCACACTGGTGTTCACAAACACTGCTGCCCATCTGCGGGGCAAAACACTGGCCGCAGTTACTCCTTTAGCAGTGTTAAATAAAAAAAAAAAACCCATTATATTCTTATATGCACTTGTCACTAAGTCAGTTTTTCTGCCCCCCCCCCACCCTAAAGTTACTAAAAAGCTAATTAACTATAACTTGGAAACGAGGCGAGACTTTTATGCTACATGACATAAATGTCGTTACACTTTTCTCTGACAAAGTTGCTTAAAAAGTATAGTGAAATGTGCATTAAAAAGATCTTTTTATGTTTGTATTTTCACCTCCCGCATTCACTGAACAAGGCGAAAGTTTATGAGGAGAAAAGTAGTTTCCTTATTGTGGCAGGCATTCTCATTACTTAATCATGGCTCTCTCTTTTTGTGTTTGTGTTTTGCCATCTGTCATCTTGAGAAGCAAATGAACCAGCTGCCACGGGGTGTGATCTTGCCCAATCAGAAATGTGGTCCTTTTCATAGCGCATCTGTGTGAAGCCTTTAAAAAAACTGCTGATGAAAAAAAGGAGAAGAAAAAAAAGTGTCTCAAAGTTGTTAATAACATTTTGGCTGGAGAATGTTTTCACCTAGATGGCCCCAATTAGCATATATGCATAAAACTATGGCTCATTGCAGAAATCAGAGCTCTCACGCAGGCAGTGTAAACACTGGCTTTACTCTAATATGCGGAAAGAGAATGAAAGAAAATATAATATAACAAGTTGCTCAAGAGGAAGAAAACTCTTATTCTCAATCATACTTCTGTGTGGAACTGATGAGTGCTGAATTAATTCTAACAAAACATGGTGCTCGACACTTTATACTGGTAAGATGGAGGGTTTTGGAGGAAGAAAGGGGGTGGCAGGGGGGCTCCCTCTGATCCCTGTCTGCAACCCCCAGCGACAGCACAGCTGGGTACGAAGGATCAGCCTAATTTTCAGGTCCCTTTAATGGTCGTAGCGAAGAGCAACCACTAATCCCTTAAACTGAGAAAAATGATCTCCTGCAGCCCTGCAGCTCCAGACGCCGAAAGTCCAGTTAGGACCCCGGCAAGTAGGGGGTGGGGTGAGTTGAGCTGAGCCAGGACACCATGACCATAATAGAGGGTGTTGAGCTGACCAAAAGTGATTAGCATGAGACTGCCCCCACTGATTAAACAAAGAGATATTCACACACTCTCTGCTCTAGTCCTATTATAAGAGTGTACACCTGTTGGTTGAACAAATGAACTTTGTTTCAATAAAGGTTGACGTAATACGTGTTTATTTGTAAGATGCAGAAAAAAATATTTCCAGTTTTGTGCCATTAAAATGGAACCTCTGGAAATGGAAAACCACCCGTAATAGTACCCGATCAATGATGTCTGCTGCTTTACAGCTAAAGGAATACACCGACAACATGATGCACTTTGTGTTACAAATTTTTTAAGCATTAAAAATAAAACTTTGTTACCTGCGTCATACTCATAACTTACACCAATAAGCACTTCTGTGCCACCATCACCTCCTCATAGCTCCAAGGCTCCAATAGAAGAAGTGCAATTTATCAATTTATTGGTAGCAAAGACACCTTGACATGTTTCTATAAATGCTGAATTAAATGTTTTACATACTTGGCAAGAAAAGACATTTTCAAGCCAGAGCCAGAGTAACGAGGAGGCGATATGGACACAATTAAAGACTTTTTGGTGCTTTCATGATTAAACTCTTAACTTTTCCTCTATAATACTTTCAGGCCTGAAGGCCAAATATACATATTCTGATTGGATACTATTTTGTGCATAAACAATTATCTGAAATGTGCCACAAGTTCCTTATTCGAGCTTGATTAAATAGTCAAGCTGTAGCAATTAGTCCCATAAAGTTTGTCAATGTAAATACAAAAATGCACATAAAATCCCGAAACATACAAGTAAAGTGAGTTTCTTGAAGGAAAAGATATGTTTGGAGTCATCAGCGAAAATTCGGTTTCTCTGGGAAGGTGCATCCGACTCGTCTGATGATGACGTTGGCTGCGTAGTGCCCAGCCCGAATGCACTCCTCCAATGATTGTTCCTGCACCAATGCAGAGAGGAACCCTGGGTAGACAGAGGAGCAGAGGTAAACAATCGTCAGCCTTGTGTTAGGATTAAACAAATCCAGGTAATTAGGGCTTTTAAACAAAGTATCATGTCAGTTTCAGGTGTTTCATGCTGATTTGTTAATATACTCTGGAGACGCTGTTATCTGTGCAGATGACAGTGTCATACCTCCTACAAAGGCATCTCCTGCACCGTTCGTGTCCACGATATCATTCTGGTCGATGTCCAAAACAGGAAACATGGTCGCTTTGTCACCTATAGTCAGGATAGAATAAGTGTGTTACTGTCGTTAAAGTTATCAAGCATCAACGCTTTTCTTTCTCTCTGGCATCCTTTCACAGCAGAAGGATGTGTTATAATAAAAAGTAGCAAGATTTTAGACTTCCAGGATAGAAAGAAACAGGAAAAAGTTAAGGATTTTCACTAACACGGTTAATTTATTTGGAGTAATTATGTCCAACAAGGCTCAATATCTGTTCAAAATGATAAAATTTTGTGAGTCTGATTAGTCGTTTAGCATCACAGCAATAAAAACGTTATATCCTTCTTGAGTATGTCAATTTAAATAAATAAATATATAAAACAAGTCCTAAGTGAGCCTGAGTCCTTGGTAATCCGTGTGTGTATTTGTTCTGTTTATGGCAGTACATCTATTAAGAAATTTGGGTCGTTTGTGTATTTTATGTGCTTTTTATGGCTTTTTATGGCTGATAAAGCAGTAAAAATCCCATTTTAGGATTTTATAAATATTATTAATAACATTGTGTAGGCTTTATATGTTTCTTTATAATTTATAATGTTTATATAATATTTTATATAATATTATAATGTTTTTATAATAAGTAAAATCCTTACATGTAATAGATTTTTACATGGCATTTCCTCTTTGCATTTAATAAAATACTTTTCTGCTTATGTGATTCTAACTGAATTAATTATATTTTATCATTTCCTGCTCTAAAGGTTCACAATAAATTGTAAACCAAACAATAAAATAAGAAATGTTTATTTTTTTTTAACATAAACTGTTATCTTGTTAACACAGTAAACTTAAATAGAAAGATCACAAAGACAAGACAAGTATGATCATCTATTTAATTTAAAGGTCAGCTCCACCAGAAAGGCTAGCATCGCAACAGAATCTAATATCTTAGCGGCAACTCATAATTCTGGAAAATGATACGCTTATATGGACTGATGGAAAATGATAAAAGAGCTTCCTCAGTTTTACATAAGCAAATTTAAACAGTGGTACTGATATTTGGTAGATTTTCACACGTTGGTGTCACCTAACAAAAACTAATTCAGCCTCCATCTTGTGTCCTGTCTCCCCTGAGAGCTCTTTCCTACCAGTAAAAGTCAGTTTGATGTTGACTCTAATGAAATCACTTTCTCGCTTTCTTTCTCGCCTTTACTTCTGATTCTGACTAATCATCCGTGGTGGACGTCCAAAATGGCCAGCTTGCTGGCATGTGACACAGCAACTTCTCCTTGTGACACTGCAGGATCGGTTCAGAAATGTGCATAATGAACATCAGTGTCCCATCAAAATGAGTCAGTAGGTCAAAAACCCATGGAACGTGACCATAAATTGTGACGCCATTATAAGCTAACTTGGTGTAGCTGCTTCTGTTAATTATTTGTTCTAATGTTAATGAACCTATATGCTTAAACTATATCGGCTAGCTAGCTAATGTTAGCTAAATGAACACCGTCGGGCAGTGAAACAACCTGTTAATTTGATTAAGATTCCTGCTAGTTGCTTGAGCTCTCTGGAGTCCGTCGAAAAAAAAAGATGCAAAAAATGTGTGCATGGAAAGTAAATTGCTGATAATAAATAAGGCAAAGGCAGTAATAAGACAAATAACTCAGATTAATCAGTAATGAATGGTGGTGTAGCTTATAAATTAACCTAGAAAGATGCTGTAAAATAATATTACAACTGATAATCTGTAAATACAGATTATCAGGGTTGAATAAGTTTCCTGTGCACAAAGCTCTGCTAAATCCTTGGTAAAAGGGTGCCAACTGTCAATACATGTGCTGACAGAGCTACTAAATGCCAAATTAAAGAGAATGTATGAAGAAATCTGTTGCTACCTGCATCTGTGCAGTTCACCTCCAAGAAAAAAAATCTAATGTGTCCAGATTTGTGGAGGGAAATTGTTCAAACTGTGGAAGAAAAGAAACGCGTCTGGCAGGAGATGCCATGCACTTTCTGTGCATACTCCACATGCAAGGGAATCACCGTCCAAGAAGGCAAGAGAGTCCTATATTAAGAACAAGTCTTTCTGTGGGAACACCTCCAAGGCAGCACAAATTCTACCGTATGTCTTGTTTTTTTCTTCTTTTTTAGCAGGTTTTGGGGTAAGTTGACAGGTAAAGCGTCAGAGAGATTGGAAAACGACATGCAGCAAAGGCAAAAGGCCCCAGGCTGGGTCTCGAACCTGGGCTGACTGCACTGAGGAGCTGTAGTCTCTGTACATTAGCTAGCTACTCAACTAGTCAGACAAACCACCCCTGTCTCAGGTCCTGTTAACCTGCTGGTTTATATGCTGGATGGATCTTTCTGTCTTTCAGAGCCATAAGTAGAGAACAAAACCATTCAGATGTTCAAAAATTCACCAAAAACACAAATTATTTCATGTGTGAAAAAATTTAATGTTGAAATTAAGAAAAAGTCACAAAAAACTGCAATCAGCGAGACTTTAGGATATTACTTTAAAATATTTTTTTTTCGTTAAATGTACAAATAAAACTGGTTAATTACAGGAAATCAAACTTCAGGTGACTGCTATGGTGAATTAACAACAATCCAAGAATAGTTAGTCTAATTGGTTTCAGTTCAGAACTGAATACATCACGAGTCTTTTTTTTATCTGCAGTGGAGTATACATTGCTTCAATTATCAGTAGCATATGCACTTCAAAGAGTCTTCCAGTTTAAACTAGACAAAGAAACAAAAAAAGATGAAAAAATCTAGCAAAAGACAAAGTCTTGAGGTGTAGAGTGACAATAAATCAACAACTTATGTCAGAACAATCTAAACCACACACACGATCTTCAAACAGTCCAAAGACTCTGGTGCAGAAGTGAACCTTCAAAAAAGGTGCAGGAGAGAAAAGGCTGACATGTGGATAAAAGTAACATGTGGAGGCTGACAGAAATCTTACTGAGAGGAGAAGCTGAGAGTTTAAGAAGAACATAAGAAAATAGATTTATATATATAAATTGTTTAATGAAGCTCCCTGGCATTTGTAAAGGGCTCAAAGGATATCTGAACCACAAATAGCACTCGCTAGCTTCTGCGTTTTTTAATGCATTAAGGTCGTCATCCTACAGGGCTAAAGATGCAAAACCTGCAGCAGAGCATGAACTCAACACCTGATGTCAAAAAGAAAATTATTATTCACCAAGTGAGAGAGAGACGTTGTCATGCTGTGGTTAAAAAAAGAAAAAAAGAACGAGTGTGTAACAGGTCATGTTTCAGAGATCAGATTAAGAGTTTGACTGGGTTTTCATAACATCACCAGTTCTTTTTAAAGGAAAGCAGCTGACTGACAATAAATTACAATAATACAAAAATCCTTTCTGGATCAGCTAATTAGCAGCATAACGACTTTGCTTAATTAATGCCACAGATGAAGCCTGAGGACCCTCCTCCCTCTTGAAATGATTAACCGCACATGAAATGTGTGCTAATAATAAATTACAGTTTGTCAGTTACTTTGCAGTTGGGGGACTGAAGTTGTTAGATGTGGTCGTGCTAATGCGACATGCTTTGTGGTTGTAAAACCGGATGCTTCAAAGGTTGAAGCCGCTGCACTTGTTCTGCACACAGTCTGGTGTTCATTAGATCTAAAGAAAAATCAAACAGCACTAAGTGGGTGTAAATACGTCTAACATAGTTCAAACCAACAGTGAGTGAGTATAGGGAGAGCCAGGTCCTATTAGAAAGACAGACAGGTAACGTTGCGCATGTGATGATGCTCAAATTCATTCAACAACTCAAAATGTGAATTCTTTTTGACAGGATGTTGTGTGTGGTAATAAACAGCTCTCTTCCTGGATCTTTACTGAACTTTGTTACATTATTTATTCTGCAAGTTGATTTGTTATTTTGTTATTGACTGAATGTAAATGAAATCTCACAATATACATGACAGTAAAAATGGGAAAAACTGGCCAAATATAGTCTCAGTATCTAAAAACAATATTTAAATACATAAAAAACAATATGATAAACAACACAGAAACAGCTGAACTATCATTTATTTCATAGTTTGGTGTTCATCGTAACTACGCATGGAATTTACACTGAGGAGAAATCTGGATCATTCCTACTTTCTTCATTTAACAGTCAATAAAGCGTCTTAGCTCACTTAATATTAAGACTCATATGAGGTTGAACCAAAATATCAGTTTTTCTTTTTTTATTTTATTTGACTTTGTTGCATCACACATGTTTTTACACTTTACTGTGCAAAAAATATTCTAAAAAGTGTATGCTGCTTTCTCCATAATTTAAAGTTGGGATTAGGCTTTAGTGTTGTGTCCAAAACCTTTTTTTCTTAAGACAGCATTTAACTTTTCATTAGAAATACTCCAACTTCTAGAGGATTACACATTTACCACATGGTATGATGTGTGTGGGCCCTTTTTTGTATCTATTGGTGTTTGTGCACCTGCTTCCTCTAAGATGCCCTGAAAGTGATTGAGGAACGGTTCACACAAATCAATCTTTCTCAAACGCACAGACTATTCAACTTGATATTTTCTGTGCATCTGTAGGGGAAAAAAAGTCCCACTTTGAATTTAATCTACTTATCTGGAACACCAGTGAGTAGCTTTCGGAGGAGTCATTGTTACAGAGGTTGTTATGCTTTTTTTGCAGCTTGGACTGTGAATGATTACTTTGTCTGCTGAATAAAGACATGAAAAGTTCAATAGTTGGAGGTAAATTGGCTCAAATCATGTCTGTGTATAATTGGAACTCAGACCAAGATCAGAAAAACATTTTATGACTAATCAGTGCAGAAATCCTGTGAATCGCATGTGAATTTCGATCTGAGCACCAAACAGATAAATTATCTCCCCGATTTATGAGTAATCTGCTGCTGGGCGGCACAATGTAGCCGATGGCTTATTGTAGAGTTGCATTACAACTATTTGTAGAGGCATCATGGCACATTAGACATACAATATTTCTTTATTCATGAGCAGAGCTTGTGTTCTGCTGCTGGGGGAAAGTTCACACAGCATCATTGATGCAAATTTTTCAATTTGACTTACATGTTAGCTCAAGTTATGGTGCAACAAGCTTCTTGCTGTCTTTGACAAAGAACTCTTTGGGAAAAACCGTCATAGACATGGCCGTGCATTTAAAAAAATACAACTTCTGCCAAAGTAACTCTTCGCTGTTGTTACAAACATGTACTTGTTCTGACAAAATAAGTGAAGCAGCATATTGGTGTTGCATATGTGCCAGGGAAGTAAAAAAAACACAGAAAAAAACAAAGAAAAACTCAAAGGAATTCCAATAATTCCTTCCAGTAAGGTTCTGTATAATGGTTTGCTTTTGTTAATTCACTCTTCATATTTCCCTCATTATAGCTCATGAATAGTGGTGATTAAAAGAAACTCTTTTAACAGCCGCCTCTTTGAAATGAGTATCAATTAAGTCCTTTATTACTGGCTATTCTTTTTGACAATGACAACTCAAAGCACAACAGAGGCTGAGAAAATTATTTCTTGTAATATAACTAACTGTTCAAATAAGACTAAGAATGATTGTATGGAGAATTGTTTTCATTTTAATTATTGCAAGCTACACCAGTAGTGTTTCACCGCTCGATATTTTTGCTATGACAGGTAGATCACATAGCTGGCAGGCCTTTAAAATGAACTTTTTGATTCCCCATGTACACAAGTAAAACAATTAATACATCATTTTAAACCCGGCACTGCCAAGAGACTGGGAGCCTCATATGAATATTTAGCTCAAATTCATGAGCTGAAGTTCTCAACGGAGTTAAAGTGAAACATCTTTATGTGAGAAACTTCCCCGAGAAGACTTCTTCTGGAAGAATTCCCACTGCGTTCCAGCCAAAATCTGAGCCTCGGGGAGGAAAACAGCGTTACCGCTTTCTTGGCAAATGTGACAGGTTAGAAGTGAGCTGACATTCAATCTGTTTCCCCATCGAAACCGGCATCTTTGCTCACAACTGAGTTTTATAAAATCGGACATATGCCTATAATTACTAAAACCACAGGCAAGAGATCATCGCCAACTATCGTTTCAGGGAGTCATGAAAGAAAATGCTTCAATGTGAGGTGCCAAGGAAACACAGAGGGGGTCTGTAACACACTGTACTGCAGACTGATAATTGATTTTATCTGTTAGAGAATAAAGCACATAAACATGACACTTTTTTCAGACTATGCAATGTTTAATTAAGATTAGTGAAAATGACTAATCCACCCTTTTGAACAAAGTGAGAGCTTTTGCATCAAACCTTATTTTTACTCTGTTTCGTGTGATTAACACGTATAGATCAGTATCAAAGTTAAAATCTGCCTGCCTTGCCCCCACGAGAGCACTAAAACTCTCAAAGGAGCCGAGTCAGGCTTTATCAAGTCCTTATCAGCAATTAGAGAGGCAACCCCTGCTGGATGATCGTTTATTAGATCTCACTGCAAAGGTTCAGGGCGTCAGAGATCTTAATTACTGCAATAATGGGTGTATAAGCAAAGGCCCAGGGTAGTTCAGCAGTGTCAGAGGCAGCTAAATAAAGGGCTATTCCTCCTGCTCCTGGCTCTTAAAAAGCACGTTTGAAGCGATGCTTTGATCAAAGGCTCCAAATGAAGGGTGGAAAAAAAGTAGAACAATAACAAATTGACATCTCTTTTTGGAGAATTATACCACAGGGGGAGGCATCTTTCCATCCTTAATCACTATAAAATGGTTTAACATGACATGCAGAGGCTGGCAAATGATCAAATCCTGACAGGAGGACAAATTGCAAACAAAATGAGAGATCAAGTTTATTAGAGTGCCGCCTCTGGGAAATGAAAATCTTTAATTCTCTTTTTACATTGACATTTATTTGGCTGGCATGAATAGCAATGTTCACACGGAGATAAATACACACACACACACCACTATGGCTGTACCTACTGCGACTGTAACTGCTCCGCTGCAATGACATTTATCATGTTTGCCTTTGTAGATGACATCTGAAACACATTGTCTTTCATCCAGCCGGCATTCATCATGTACTTTATATAAAGTTCATAGCGGCACACGGCGGTGTCTTCAAGCAGGAGAAATGAGGAGTGCTGGCAAGAATTATCCATCACCTCCAGCACAATGGATGGATTCTTATTCATTTTAACTGTCAGGCATCTCTTTAAAGATCTATTTTCATATTCTCAAGAAAAAAATCATCTAGAGGAAATCTACTTTGATCATAAATAAATTGGTTTTGGTGGTTAAAAAAAATATGTATGTCATTTATTAAGTGTAATAACTCAGAATAATCAATTATTGACTTAAAAGGGGATCATATTTGAATTACTATGTTAACTTGCGACATCTTTGTTCTGAAAGCTTTGAAAGGTTTTGTCTGATCTGATCTCCATAAGGGGCCTCACAAACTTGTGGAGTTGATCAAATCAAAATGTACAAAGAGTGGAAGCCAAAAACCTGAAATCAATTCTTGCAAGACTTCTGATTTGGGTCTCATTTGAAGAATATTTCAGTGTGTTGAGATTCTTTAAAAAAAATAAAGCGCCAGCCATTTTCTGCAGGAACTCTGCTTCTGGTGTTGGGACATTCCCGAAAAGCTGGTTAGTTTTCATCACTCCGTCATAATGCTATACAAAGCAGTAGCACACTTGCATATGTGAGCACCTGTGTCTTTTGTTTTCATTGTAAGTCCATGCGTCAGCTGTTGCACTGGCATATGTCTGCCGTTTGTCTTGCATGCCACAGATAGGACATTAGAACCAGTTGTGTGTATGTGTGTGCATTGCTGGTACGCTTAGTCAAATAGGAAAGCAATAAACACTGTAGTTGGTCAAAGTTTTCCTTACTTTGACCGTTTTATATGCACTTAGCAGACTGTGACTAATTTATCCGGCATCCTTACTGATACATTAGGCATATATATAATTCAAAAGAAAGGAAGACATCATGGTGGCAACATCTTTTAAACTAATCTGAAAATGAATAATTTCTTCATTCAGAAAATATTCAGGCACATAAGGCAGCAAAAAGGAGCTGTAAACCAACACTGAGATTAAAGCTTTTTTATAGCTCATTTGCTCAGTTTTGTTACACAGATGACATAAACAAAACCAATTCTCAGTCATTAAAAATGATGCCTATCCGAAGCAGAGTCTAAATCCACTAACAGACATCGGAAACCTCCATTAACCAGACAGCAGCTGAACATGTCCGAGTCACGTTTGAATGAGCGCCCTGCTGCTTTTCTGGAATCACTTGTGAAGGCTGTTACTAGGTCAGACCAGGTAATATCTATCTACCGCTTTCAACACAGCGCATGCACTTAGATTAGCAGGCAGACATGCACAGTGGCAGTCGCTTCAGGTTTTGGCCGCTTTTCAGAGGAACCCAGCAGACTTGTTTCTTTATTTATTATCGGCAGCACTGCCCTAGAACAACATTCCCGCTCGGACTTCTTCATACCAAAGATTGTTGCTCTGACGGCAGCATTATGGGTTGGGCAGCATTTTTGGTAGATTGCAGAAAGAATACTGTAGTATCACAACAACATAACAAATCATTTGTAATCAAGAAGCCAATCAGATGTTGTTTGATAAACTTTAGCACAGAGAAAAAAATATTTCCATATGATTAAATCTACAAGCATTGCTTCTAGACACGCTGATAGAAAATAGATGACTCTGAAAGTAGATGATGTCATCCTTCACATATTTCATGAGCAAAAATGTACCCAGCAAGGCTTTGCCTTACTGCAATTACATCTAAATAAAGTCACGAGGAAGTGTTTAAATGTGGCCTCTTGCAAAGCTTCTGAATGTTGTTCTTCAGAACCCATTCTGGTTTTTTGGCTTTCACTTAAAGGAAAACTTTAAGGCTACATAGCATAAAGAGAACTGATCAGTGTTTTAGCAGTAAAAGCCCTTTCCTGGGGTTGTCTGAGCTCTGAGAACAAAACAGAAAATAGAAAGTTTGCATGAATCTAAGTTAATGTGCTTTAAAATAAACAACAAAAACAAACTTGCAGACTAAAAGAAAATTGAAAAGTTGAGAAATTATTCTGAAATAATCACTATATGTGCATCAGGACACATTGAAATGAATTTATATATATATATATATCCAATATGAAAAAAGTTTGATAAATATGATGATCTATTACACTTTATGAACTATTAATTCCTACATACTTGTACCAGCAGTATGAAACTGAGGACAGTAGACATATGTAAAGACAGTGTGCTGCTGTAGTGAAACTCCTGTTGTAGCAGCACCTCTCTGCAGTCCCCAGTGATGAGTGATATGCTAGAGCCTTTACCTGAGGCCATCTCTCCCCATGCTCCTCTAGTCTGAGCTGAACTGCAAGGGCAATGAGGAGAGACTCCCCGTGGCTCCAAAGGCAAAGGCTCCCAGCAGTAATCGGAAACTATCGTCTCTCCTCACAATGCTTAAACCTGCAACCCCTGCTCAGTTATGATGACTTTGCTTTTTAATGTCCCACTAACTAATACACCCTGTATCAAAGGAAATTGGATTGATTTGAGAGCCGGCACTGTCAACTTCTCCCCAAGGTCACTCTGCCAGCATTTTGTGCGGGATATAAAAAAAAAAAAGAGGGCAGGATGTTAGAGTTGAAGCATTAAAAATTGCTGAGGACTGGCCTGGAGTCCGTCCAAGACAAAGTTAGAAGTACTTCACAAATCAATGCCGGCTCTCTGCATCCCCCACGCTTCTTTTCTGCTCTGAAATGACAGAACGTAATGCAAGCATTCTTTTTTTCCTCAACATCTGGTGTCAATATCGAAGCTTAACTTCAAAGAAATTACTGATAGCATTCTGCTCTCTTCAGTCAGTGATCTAGCATCTATTTGAGGCAGCGCTCTGCAGTTTGAAGATATGAGGTTTAAGTGAAGAGGCCAAAGCAGGGATGGCTGTGAGTGAAAAATATGTGTAGATAAGCAGTCAATAACACAAAAAAAAAAAGAAAATGAGAGTGGCCCACCAATAGTTGCAACGGTGTCTTCGCTGCCCTGGGTGAAGACCACCTCTCGTTGTCTCTTTGTGTTCTCCTTGGGCAGGTTTTGGGTCTTCTTCGCGATCTCTGCAATGTCATCTGTCTGTAAAAACACAACAGCGGTAAGGTTTAAAAAAAAAGTGTTTCTGAGCAGTCAATCAAAGATCACGCGTGGAACTGAGTCAGGTCAGAGATTTCCAATCCGAGCAGAGAGATCAGGTAATGATGAAACCAGATGGGCTTGTTTGAAACGGATCAATAGGAGCGCTCAGTGATCCTTCCATGTGGTTACAGGACGGCTGTAAAATCTTAGAATGTCATATTCCCTAAGTGAGATGAAAATAAGCATGTGTAGATATGCTGTTGTCAGATAAAGCTGCTTCTGTGAGCTGAAAGGATAGGTGGTGCATGTACTGTATCACTCTCCCGAAACAGGCCATCTCTCCTCAGCATCTGCACAGAATGGATGTTCTCGCCTGGAGACGACAGAGCTCTCCGGAGTGCTTCCCTTTGATCATGAGAGGGATAAAAAAATAAAAAACACACCTGTCAGTGCTACTTTATTATTAACTCATCATGATGTACTTTGAGCAGGTAGAATGTCTTCATCTACGTCTTGCAGCAAGGTGGACTGCTTTTTCTATAATGCAGCACACTGTGGAGCTAGCATTAGGGATCATGGTAGCCTCTGGCATCTGTATCAAAGCTAACACTTGAGAACCTTCAGGGTGAGCAAATACAGTGATTATGGGAGTAATCAGAGAGATAGGCTCCGGCCCAATGCTACCAGCCACTCTGGCTCACTCAAACCAATGAGCTTTTACACCTCTAAATGCTTCCCAAACGTCCTTTAATCAGCCCTGAGAGGTCCAGGGAGACCCAGGGCTGAGGAAAAATGGGTGTAACACTCTAAGTAAGTGCTAATGGTGAGGTTAATACAGAAGCTGTTAGCAGGCGATGGTGAAAAAAGAGCAATTTGTCACTGTGACTGGATGTAACCACAAGCACTCCTCCAGACACTGAATGCAAAACCACACAAGGCTTCGGCACATTGTCACCCTCAGGTTTTATGTTCACCGACATAAAAAGCTGATCTACTCAGGTTTAGGAGCTGAAGGCTTCTTAGGGCCAGAGGTGGCAGAGTAAAGCATCATGGCTGAGAGGGGCACACATACATTTACACCAACACACACATCCTTCACTTTACCTGTCAGAAACACTTACCTGACAACTTCCTACAGCGAAGATTGATGCAGAAAAATAGCATTCAGAGTGAGTGCAAAACAAATGGATTGACGAATGATATGGTCAATTTGGTTTACTGACAAATGGCAATATTTATGATCGCGAGGCAACTGATCAGACATAAATCAACAAAGCGTGAAATATGAAAGCTTTACGAGGGTGTTAAATTGTGTTTCTGTGTTGATGCCAGCAAGAAACTGATAATCTCCTCTGCAGGCTGCTTGAGAAACACTGCAAGGGAGAGATTCAATTAGAGCTGTGATGCAGAGAGTTCTTTGAGCATTTAAAGGAAACAGATCACAATCAGGCGACTGTGCTCAGATCTGCTGATTGCTGTGTTCGAGAGGACAAGCTCTTTATCTTGTATCTATACTGAAGAAGTGCTGCTGTCATTTTTGTTAGTCATCCATAATATGATGATAACAGTGTTTCAGAATGAATTAGAAGTGTATAAGACTCTGTTGAAGGGTGTAAATAGTAATAATTTTATTTCCTTGTCCTTTAAAAAGCCATACTTGAAAATTATATGTAGGACTTGAATGAACCCCACAAAGCAAACTGCTTAGAGAAAGACATATTTGTACTCTGGTTTGTTAAACGTAAAGGTTTTCTAAATTTCTTTATAGTATTTCTGATTATAAAGTTATTGACATAATGCATTTTATCATTTTAGACCCTTTTCATCAACCAAAAGTAGTTTGAAAACAAATGGTAGCATCATTTTTATGGTTTATGTTTTGGTATAGCATCTAGCCTGCACAACACTTCTCACAGCATCCATCCACCCGTGCATCCATTGTCGATACTCGCTTATTCTGTTGCACTATAAAAGTGGTGGGGGGGTCGGTGGGTTGGCTGGATTCTATCCTCTTACATTTTATATTGATTTAAAATTGCAAAGCAAAGTTTATCTATTTTTTTATTGGTTAAAGGAGATGCAAACACATGACATACTCCACAAAATTACGTCTTATTGGTGCAAATACACACTGTATTGTACAGCCAACTATGATGTTATATGCCAGCTAAACTTAATCTGATTCAACACAAAGTTTAATGATGACTGTTTGCTCTTGTGTGAATGTTCAGTTTGATCAATAAAACGTCAATCAGTGCATTTCTTAAAAGGATAATATAGTTTATATTACATGAATTGCTGTTCTGACCTTTCACCTAGCAGTTAATCAAGGGTTAACCTTGTGCAGGTCTTTGTAGTCTGAAAGCAAATACTTAAGCTGAGTATATGGTAAAAAAAAAGTGCAAATCTAAGATCAATGTCTTGAACTTGTAAAGGATGAAGTGCCCCCTCTGGGTTGTGTGTGAGGTTACTGCCCCAAGTGGAGGAGTTATAGTATCACAAGCCCTGTTCATGACTGTGGGAAGGATGGTGCAGGAGATCATCAGCTGTATTGGTGCAGAATCCCCAGTGATGCAGACTCAAAGACAAAGTTACTGAAAGTTCAAGTTACTGTTTTACACTTTTATCCTCACTTATAGTCATGGGGCTGTGAGTGGGAGCTGAAAGAAGGCGAACTCACATATAAGTGGCTGAAACAAGTTTCCTTTCAGCATGTCTCCTACATAGCTAGAATATATCTGGAGAGTGCTCAGAGTCGAGGCGCTGCTCCTCTGCTAGGGGAGGAACCAGATGGAGTGGCTTGGACATGTGGTAATAATGCCTCCCGGGTGCCTTCCTGGTGAGGTGTTCCAGGTATGTTCCAGCAGGAGGAAGTACCGGGGAAGACCCAGGATATGCTAAAGGAGCTTCTTCTCTCAGCTGCCCTTGGAATTTATCAGGATAAACTCAGATGAATGGCCTGGGATTGGGGGGAGGCTGGGATACGAGCTTAAGTTGCTGCCCTGACCTCAGAAATGTGTTGGAAAATGGATGGATGGATGGATGGATGGATGGATGGATGGATGGATGGATGGATGGATGGATGGATGGATGGATG
>JBAMHX010000024.1:9389326-9414985 GCA_037177515.1 Pseudomugil tenellus
TGGATGGATGGATGGATGGATGGATGGATGGATGGATGGATGGATGGATGGATGGATGGATGGATAGATGGATGGACATACATGCATATAAGTTTTTCTAAAAAGTTGTGTTCAGTTTGGCATGTTTCATCTGAAAATATCCAAAAAATATATTAAAAAATTACACACAGGACTTTTTAAAAGTTTGATACTTGCTCTGCTAATATATTAGTAACACTTACTAACACTTGGTTAAATCTGGCTAAAACCCATATGTGAAGATAAAAACACAAAGAAATGCAGTAAAACCAGCAAATGTACACAAATCTATAAACTTCCACAAAGAACACACCGCAATTTAAGTAGAAAACCAAAAAAGCATATTGGATTAGCAGCATTTAGGATGGACTCAGAAAAAACATTGAAGCTCATAAATCTAACAGTTAAATTTACTACATTTAGTTGGATTTACTGAACTCCTAACCCACTGTATGGTACAAGTGCAGTTTTTCCAGAAATAATTTGTAATAATATTCCTTTTACACATATTCCTGCTATGATCAACGTTTGATAGACGCTACTATACACTTACCTTAAAACTTACCACGTTAAAGTAAAATATGAAGGCCAAGTTTAAAACGA
The DNA here is from genome assembly GCA_037177515.1 of Pseudomugil tenellus. Taxonomy (NCBI): domain Eukaryota; kingdom Metazoa; phylum Chordata; class Actinopteri; order Atheriniformes; family Pseudomugilidae; genus Pseudomugil; species Pseudomugil tenellus. Next base: position 9,389,948 of record JBAMHX010000024.1, read on the forward strand.
AAGTACTTTTTTTATTATCAAAGATAGAAACTAGTGTGGAAAAAAACAACTGTGGAGAAAACATTTTTGAACCACAACCAACCAAAAACGCAGCGAGTACTGTACACACCACTGGTGTTATCTGAGAAATCATATTCATCCAAAGCAATTTCACAGACTGTTCTGCCAAATCAGGTTGACACAGAAAATGTCAAAGAATTGTAACTACTAGCAGAGTCTTCATTTTGCCCTTTGTGTTTTTTTTCTCCCCAAGTAAGGCCCGCAAATAACCGCCCTACCCCTCCCTATCCGTCCCACACCCGTCATCCCTTCTCCTCTCTTAAACCTGTCACTACCATCAGGATTGCATTTCTATTCCAGTCACGTTGATCACACCGTTAGTGATTCTGGATGACAATTATTCACACAGAGCCGAGCCGTATTCAAGGCAGCCCTACCTCTGAAAGAGAGATGGTACTTAAAATACCTGAGCCCATGTCAGGGGAAAAAAAAGAAAAAGAAAAATCTGAGAAACACACATATACGCTGGCTATTTGTGTTTTTGATTTTGCATTTAAATAGACAGGCAGGGAATATGCAAAGCACCAGCAAGAAATAGACTCAGGGAATATTCATTTTACACTTAAGAGGCAGCCCCCACTTTAAAACACATATTCTAAAGGGGTAACAAGCGCTGCAATCTTCATTTCCATAATCTAAAACCACAGGTGGCTTTAATTTGGTTATTAAAGCACTACTGCGTGTTTCAGTGTGAAGTAATGCTATATGAGTGTGGAGAGAACATACAGTAACATCCCTTAGTGAAATGAAGATAATGAGGATTTTTTTTAACCAGGCAACCTGATGAGCCCCAAGCCTGCAGAGAAAGGCTTGAAACCATGCCCAACTTCTCAGCTTCCCAAGAGGCTTTTCAAAATTCAATAAATAACATCTGTAGGCGATGTTGGGTGCAGACCTAGCAGAGTGCGTCATAACAGAGAGCTGGCTGAACAAAGAAACCATGACGACTGCCAGGTTTCCATAGCAACTGCTGCAAGGCCTGGAGAGTATAATAGCACATCAATCACTGTCCAAAAAGAACTTCATTATCAGCAAAAATAAACCTTTAGGATCTTTTTACTGTGCAATTGCTGGTCAACTCACCTCAAAGCCCAGCTCTTTGGCAAACGTGGCCGCCTCCTAGAAAAGATAAAAGACACACACACAAATGAGCAGTTAATTACAGAGTCACTTCCACAGCACAATGTCACATCGTAGTCGTGAAAAAAAACACACACACACACACATCCTGCTTCTCCTCTGCTCCTCACACATGTCACTTAAGAATAAGCAACCTGAGTTGGCCCTCCAACTCCCGATTTAATAGGCAAGCAGCCCACCCACTTAAACTATTACCAGACATCATCTCATCTTACCACACCAGCGTGAGATAACACTACATCAGCCTTCAGGCTTAAAAGAACCACTGGAACCATGGAAATGTGCTGGTATGTGGGAATCCCCAATACTGTAGGAATTACTATAGCAGAGTTTGCTTTAGTCTTCTGACAGATGCAGATCATGCTTATTTAATTAGCGTTTCATCACTAATAATCATGTCAACGAAACCAAATTTTGTTTGCTGTATCTTTAGGTTTTTCAGGGTAACTCGTTCCGGTCCTACGAGAATCCGCAATCCAGCAGGTTTTCTACTCCAGCACACCTGACTCAAATTAAAGAGTCATTGTGCAAGATGTAATAGGCTGTTAGGTTCATTTCATTCTGGTTTGTGGAAGCAGGAGTACAATGAAAATCAGCTGGACTGAGGCTGAATAATCCTGGTATATTTGAACAAATCTTCATGTTACTGTCGAGTAAATCTGAAATTAACTTTTGAAATTTAGCAGAAAAAAGGAAATGTCACCTGCTTAAAGGCAGGAATGTCCATTTCTGCTCTTCAAAGGTAACTATTCTTTTAGATATTGTTCCTGCTGCAACACACTTGATCTCCCCAACAGCCTGTCAAATTCTGCACATGTCTATTTATGATTGTTTGCTGCAGGAAAATAAAGCTAAAACCAGCAGGAATGTAGCCATCCAACACTGGAATTGGACATCTCTGGATTAAAGCTAATAAACCTGGTTATGTGAGGGTGGTATTATGCACTGCTTCACCTGGTTGTGATGTACTGTAAAGGTTTTTTATTGAACATTCATGTGATTTTTAATAATTATTTTTTTAATGTTCTGTTTTGTTTTATGTCAGTGACAATTGGCAAATCCAGAAAACTTCATAAAACGTGTTGCAGAAGTGCACCCTGGGTAAATAAAGTAGTCATTTAAATCTGGTGCAAATCCAATTTCCCTGATGAACAGTGATGATTCATTTTAATTGATTAGCTTCATTTGTAGCATTTTATTACTGATATACAGTTTTGTTATCCAATAAAATTTTTCCTTACAATGTGTAACTTTTGGTATGATTTTACATTATATGAGTGATGATTACGGCATAACAAACTGGACTAACATGGAGAATGTTTAATTGGCCTTTTATACTGAATTTTTGTTCTTTTTTAGGGAAAACACCCCAAAATGATTACTGTGAATAGGGACTGCACAAATTAAACGATCTGAATGGAGTTTACCTGCTAAATATTCCTTTAAAGTGACTCCCCTTCTCCAATTGATTTCTACAGAGGACCTCCCAGATGGTTTCAGGGAACTAACCATCTGGCAGGTCAGGTTACCTCTGGTTACCATATGGCATGATGTGGCAAACTCTTGTACACTCCCCGAGGGGATTAATTCAAATTCATGCTGTACATTGTTTGTACTTGGGCATACTTTAAAAGTATTTCTGCCACAAGAAAGTTTACATAAAACATATGTAAAACACCCTATATCGGCTCATGAGCGGATTCCTGGAATGTGATTTAGTAATGTAATCTAGTTTCCAAATAGAGGGTCATTATTTCACTTGCGACATGATATGATTTTAATTATTATCAATTTTTAAAAAAATAGGAAAGAAAAGCTAAAATGTGTAAACATTACAGGATTTAGAATCGTTAAATTACCATTAAGTTCATGAAATAACAGAAAGTATAAATTAGAAAAAAAGAATCCTAAACTATACAGATAGCTTCTCAAAAATTTAAGACATACATTATTAAGGGCTCTGGGTCATCTTTCCATCTCTGGAAATTGTGCTGCTGCTGTGAAAATATGCATGAACAGAAATGGAGAAAAACCAACACCTAAAAATCCATTAAAATATTCATATACAAAAACAAAAGCATCACCATGTGTTTAGATACATTCTAATAATAAATAAACCACCAAGCGAGATTTTTTCCCCAAGTTTACTCCTAATTTATTTGTCATATTTCACAGAAACTGACAAACTAATGTATACCTTTACTGAAAAAAACCTTCATTGCGGTTTAGTTTCGACAGCCGCTGTATGATTTGTGCTAAACAGGCCACACTATGATCTTTTAAGTGATGAAAGAAGATGTTCCACGTCACTTTAGAAAGAAGCTACAAATCACACTGGACAGCCATATGCACTAAATTCACATCTGACCTGAAATGGGGCTGTAAATTGAAGCTACGATTCTAAATAATCCAATTATCTGCAGAAAAGGGGCTGGTGTTTGTGTGACCTTGGGGAGAGGTTGACAACCTGGTCCTCAAACAGAAGGGGAGGATGTGACATGGAACAATAAGGTTACTAGTCCCTGGAGGGAAGCCTCATGGCTCTCTGCCTTGGATAAACTTCACAGCACCAACAATATGTCAATTCATCACACTGCCCCGCTTGCACATGCACACACAGTCTAAATAATTAGCTACTGTAGTCAAGAAGCAGCTTTATAATCATTACAGGTAGAGACGTCTTCTCCTTTCACCTCCCTTTGCCTTTTCAATCTATCGGGGCTCGGGTCTCGCATTTGTTTTCCTTTATTTATGACCACATATTGACTTTTCTCCTCAGGAACACTCAATCACTGACAAACAAGAGGCATCTTGCAGAGACAAGAGAAGCTTGGAAAATGTCTTGTCAAAACAGTGATATTTCATATCAAAGAATTTAAGAGACACATAAATGAAGGCTAGAATAACTGCAGTGCTGCTGAGCGGCATATGGCTCCACCTCACCCTCCGTTTCCCTCTAGTTAGCAGCTGTACCATTTGTGGAAAAAAAGCCTTTTGAGAGAGTGTGGGTGTAGGAAGAAAAGATATCTGAAGCAATGTCTATGAGCCACATGTGAACACTAATCCTTTTTAGGAACTTATTAATTTCCATGAGTAACTATGAATGCTTAAATCACAAATATTTGCAATATAAGCCAAACGAAACCCAATATATTGGTACGATAAATATTGTATGATGGTAAATCCGCAATTACTGAGACTACAAATGCAAGCCAATAAAGCAGAAAAGGCAGGCAATTAAAGTCACGATTCCTTAAGGAGCTTACAGCTATAATATTCAGAAATCTTATATTTCAGGCTGTGCATGTTTCATGTTTGACATGTGCTGTTTTGGTATGTTGTGGTAGACGGTTTTCAAATGACGTCCCATGTGCTTCTACAGCTGTTGCAACAATAACAAGTGCTTCAAATGACATCTGGGCAAAATCCTCTTGCGCTCTAAACAGCATCTCGTTTGTTCTGAGATTGCTGTGATTGCACGCTCGCCTTTAATGACCTGCTGCTGAGCTGGATTCCAAAAGAGAGAGGACTGCTGCGGATTTCGGGGCCTGCGAGTTCTATGCCTTCCTCGCTTTTGAGCAAACAAGGTAAAAGATAACAAGGTGGGTTGAGTGCATGAGCCCTCTGCAGACATGGTTCATATAAAGCGATCAGAATGTGCGAGATGTTGCTGCTGTCAGAGGCTTAAACAGTCAAAAAGATATTTTTAGAGAGCTTAAGCTAATAATCCAGAGCCCATTCGGGTGGGGGTTGGGGGGTGTTATCATTTCTTGCCAAGCAAAATGAAAGAGGAGACATGCACTTCATGCGAAGGGCAGTTTGTAAAGCTATTCACTTTTGGTTTTCTTGTCACTATAAATGACAGGAGCCTGGCTGGCTCAGTTTAGAGACCGTCTGTCCATAAAGAGAATATTTAATAAGCTCGACAGTATTGGCTTGTACGTTTTAGCAAATGAGACACTTTTAAATAAAAAATATTCAAAAGTTGAAAAACGCCATGCAGGAATTCTATTACATTTAATAATTCATTGCTTGCTTGCTATACTTCATACTTGCCAGATAAAACGACAAAATGCGCTGTCACATTGTAGTCAAATGTTAAAATACACGAAGCATATCTAATACGTGCCTCATGTGCAGATTTCAACAGGTGTAATCAGTCTGTTAAATGGTTACCTGAGCTTTTGCTGAGGTTTGGAAACAACAGCTCCATGTGCCAATCCTTCACATAAAGATGTTTTCCATAAGTACTACAGTTGCAGCTACTGTATGTGTCGATTTGCCTCAATTAAGCAAGAAACCACAGATAAACATCAGCCTTTTTAATTTCAAGTAGCACTGACATAGCTGTGTAATCACGTTCTCTGAGCTATGAACACACAATTATTCCTCCATTATGCCAATAAAGGTAGATCAACTTTACCTCAAGTAAGAAAGTCAGATGAGGAGAATGTAAAATAGAGGAGATACGGACTACTGAAAAACACACACACACTGTTGTATCGCTTGGACAGCATGTGGGCGCAATGACACTTGCATGATTCTGTGGAGCTCAAACTAGTCGTAAACTGGCGTGAATAGTGCGTAAATCTGTTGTGACTGCGTGCCATGTCGGGAATAGAATTTTGAAATGTTCAAAATTTTGGTCACGACAAAATCTCGCCACCGAGTCGTGAACTATGCGCAAACTGTACGTGAACACGTCTTGAAGTCGTCGGACTCGGAACGATGCAGGAGGATGCGTGCCAGTGCGCGCCAGATATAGGCATCTTCTCTTCGCTGCAATGACTGTGTCATTCAGGCGTTCAGCGTGTTCTCTCTTCCACTGACCTGGGCTTGGGGAGGCCCCCTTTTTATGTGGGACGCCAAGTCGGAACAACACCGTCCGAATTGCGCAAACTCTTCGTGCCAATGCGGTAAGTTCATAAACTATACACAACCTATGTGTGAATTCATTGTGCCAGTTCGTGTCAATGCGGACACTGATGGGCACGCATTCGAGAACTATTCATGAACTCATTGTGAACTATGTGTGAACTAGACTAACAGTGCCTCCCGGTTTGTGCCCCAAAATGCCACGACAAAATTGTGGCCAAAAGTCGTGCAAGTGTCAGCCTACCTTTAGCTGGATGCAGCAAAAATATCACAACTTTAACGCTCCCTTTTTCTATTTTTCAGACATCAGTTTGGATGTACTGACTGCCAAATGCTCAGCATAAAGCAGTTCCATTAAACTAAAATCAAACAGGATAGCTTGCATGCTGGATGCTTCTTATATAATAATAATAATCTTGCAATCAGTTTGTTGCATGTAGGGTTCAGTGGAGGTGGATGGTTGCTGACCTTGGGATTGGCCGCTCTGCCTCTGTCGCTCTCCCATGGGCTTGACTGCTGGGCGGAGTGTGATGGCTATTGTTGTGAGACAAGCTCTCCATGATCCAATTATCCTTGTTTGCCTTTTTATCCACTGGATGACCAGAAGGTGATGACTCTATGGAAATGACATCTGGGTGTGTGCTGAAGATCAGTATAGGGCTCCTGTCTCATGACTTAACTGTAAGCTCAACAGACTGCCATGATTACGCACTGCCTGTCTTTGTGGGTCTCCATATAGAAACTAAATTATATTGGGTGAATGACACCATCATAGGAATTTAACACAGTGGGAAGTTTGAGTTCCGCCTCTTCAAACTGGAAAATCTGATCATGATCTTCTACCCGGTGATATTATTTCTCTGAAGTAATTTATTGTATTTTTCTTCATATTAAATAGGCTAAATCAATAATTGCACATTCAGACTAAAAACTCTGCACTAACGCATGTTTTATGCTCTTGTGGAGGCAGAGAGCAATCTACAAACACAATACAATATACCATATGTTGCTGGATTTGTGCATCAAGAGAAAATCTAATAATTCCTCTCTTTTAGCTCTTTTGTGGGTCTCTATCGACTCCTGATGGATAAACGTAGATCTTTAGCTGCTAAATGACCATCACAGTTTTTCCTTAATGCCTGACTGCAGATTAGACTAAAACTCATGCAACAAAAGAAAAAATAAATCTGGTTCCAAGTAACAAGCATTGAGTTTTTTCTCTACTGTGTAACAAGTTGTTAAGCATATGTCAAACCAGGAGAAAAAAAATCAAATTTTAGTATTTCCCGAAGAATCTAAATCAAAGAGCAAACCTCAGCGTAAGGTTAATAAATGCTGATAAGATGAAAAGTGTAACTCCCCGAGGCCACTCAGAAAATACGCATTTGCTTAACTGTGTTAGCCCAAGCTGAGGCAGATCCAGGAGTTGAATTGTGTTTGACACTGTGTGTTGAGGGGTAAGGGGGGTGGGGGGGTTGCCCTGACAATCTATTTACAACAAACTTTTCTTTTTTTTTTTTTTTGCTTTTAACTTTCTGTGACTTTCAAAAAGAGTTTCTTTTAAAGACATAAAATTCTGAATTATTTCAGCAGAGAACAGGGTTATGCCGCAGAAACAAAATGTAGCGTTGAAACTGTGACAAATTATTCACGGCACTCACTTTTAAACCAAACTAAGCATGTCTGGGTCATGACATGTTAAATAATCCTGCCAATCATCACCACTTCCAGCTAAATGTAACAAAGCCAAATGGCATATTTCCCTCATTTCCTGCATGCTAGCATGAAACATTAGACAGCTTTCATAAATAACCAGCAAAACATCTGGCATTCAACCTAAGTGTTTCCAATCAGATTACCGCAGCGTACGTCAAAGGGTGGAGATTAAATAACTAATCAGGATGATTGCATCAAAGAGGACTGTCAGATCTCTTTACGTGGCTTCGGGTGACAAATGCATCTCCTTCTGGACATCAAGAACTGTCCGCTCGAAGATATGTGAACTGATAACACCCGAAGGTGATTATTATTATGATCATGCAAGTTGGTGGAAATGCAACTGTGTGGAAGGAAGGCGGTTGCCTGCTTCTGTGCAGGACAGATTAAGAGGAATAAATCACCTTTTGCCGAGCCCGCCTCAAGCTTCCCAGGAGAATGCTGCAATCGTGCTCAAGCATGACATGCCACAAACATGAGGGTAAACACGCGGAGGAGCAACACACTCCTGAGAGGCAGGAGTCGCCTTAACTGCCTCTGGGAATTTACTCAACAACTGATGGTATTTCACTCAGGTTTTTATGGAGCCATTAAGTGGCAAGCTCTCTACTAGTGTGTTTTTTTTCTTTAACATTTCTTTTTCAAAACTGGACAATTTACATCTGTCACTCAAAGCCTGTTTAGTCAGATTCCATAACAGGAGCTAGCCAGGGCTCTTATCTGTGATTTGTAGAGCCTTGAAGCAAAGCAATCACACACACACAAAAGACAAAAAAAAAAGATCTGCAAACTATGATAAAATAATAGGAAGAATTTTCCCCATCCCTTTATACAATAGTCCATCATTCACCAGATGTCACACTGTTAACAGCACATTTGCATGCATCACCTTCTATAGTTCCCAAAAACTATTAATCCTGAACTGTCAAATCTCTCCGCTCGCCTCAAGCTGTGTTCGCTGCTTACTCCAATGCTATGCAATGCAAACTGCAATTTCATTTGTCATATGAACAGGTGTTGTGCTGATCGCCTGTTTTCCTTTTGGATACTGAATTTGATTGCGTATTTACATTATCTGTATGCTTTTGGAAAACCCCAAGTTGGTTATAAATGTAAAGCACAACAAAATGCAATGATTTTTCAGACCCCATAAAGCCATATTTTAATTCCAGCAAAACATCAGATGTTTAAAGTGAGACATTTTACACTTTTACTGAAAAATAGCTAACTTTGAATTTAATGGCAACAGGATTAAAAAAAAAACCCAAGTAATGTTTACTACTGGGCCACATCTCATCTTTTAACAACTTTGCATCGTCTTGCTGAAATCTACAAGGTCTTCTTTGAAACAGACGTTGCCTGGATGGAAACATATTGCCATGATGGAGCTTTCACAAATGTAAAGCTGTCCACCACATAAGCACTAAAGCAACCAGAGATGCAGACGTTCGAACTGTGCTTGAACACAGCATCCCTGTTGACCTGACAACGAACAGTTTTCCAGTTTGCCTCAGAGCATTTTAAATGAGCTTTGGACCAGTAACGATGGGGGCATTTCTGGATCATGACCACATGTCGCTTCTTATTTGCATAATGGAGCTTTTACCTGCATCTATGTGTGACAAAACTGTGTTCAGAGGCTATGATGTTCCATTGGAGAAGCCTTTTTATTATACCACTGAGGTCCTAAAGATCACGAGCATCCAGTTTTGACCTCTGTTCTTCCTGATTCTCTGAAACCTTTGATGATACTATACACAGTAGGTAGTGGGATCTTTAAAACCTTTGCAATTTTACACAGACTAATATTTTCTCAAATTGTTCCACAGTTTGCTACAAAATGGTGATTTTTTACCTGTCTTTATATCTGAGAGACTCTGCTCCTCTGAATGCTTCTTCTATAGACAAACACGTTACTGACCTCTTCCCAATTAATTTTCAAAGTTGCTTTTCTATTTTTGTATTAGTTACTTTTCCTTTAATTGTTGCCAGTTAAAACATAAAAGTTCTAAAAACATATTAGTGGCATCAAATTAAAAAAAAGCTATTATTAAAATTCTAAATTCTCTCAATTTTAGTACTTGATATGTTGTTTATGATCTATTATGAATATGGCTTTATGAGACAAATAAATCATTGTTTTGTCTTTAGTCTGCAATTTTTTTCTCTTAAGAATGGGCTTTATGCACAGCTCCACTACTTCCTCAACTTAAAACAGCTTCTTTGTCTTTCATTACAGGACGAACTGCTTAATCCAGGTGTGTCAGTAAACAACGGCAATGGCCAGACACACCTGGATTAATCACTTCATCCAGTAATGAAAGACAGGAAACAAAGAACCGTCTTAACTTCAGGAAGTAGTGGAGCTGTGCATGAAGCCAATTGGGGTTGAATATCCCAAACTATAAATAGATAATCTACAATTCACTTGGGATGAATGTACAATCAACACATACTGTAGTGCACTTGGTACTTTCCAGTAATGCTCTGTGCACTCTGTGTGGCAGTCTTTTCTGTGGTGGAAGGGTTGCCAATGTGGATGGATTGTGATAGAGCCTAAAGCAAGTTCATTTGTGCTCAGTGACGTGCAGCTGCAGTACTTCGACAGAATAATCTGAAGTGTTTTTGAAAGCTGGAACAACTTTTGAGAATTATACGCAGAATTTAAAGGCAGACTCTCACTCTTTTAATACATAAAGTTTTTATATGCACTTATCAGGGAAGGGAAAAAGAAAAAAAAAAAGCTAACTTCTCCCATCTTGGCTTGCTGACAACTAACATGCAGGATATTCTTTTCTACATTGAGATGACAAATAATTTGACCTCTTTTAAATATTATGCGGTCCAGGGATGTAAAAGGAGATTAAAATGACATTTTTCTTATATAATGTCATTGTTGACCAAACCGAAAAGGGAATGTTATTCTGCTGCAGGTTGGCTTGAACAGAAGAAACACATCCAGGTTAATGAATATCAAAGACTTCATAACTATGTGCCTGCAGCAACATACAACACGACTAAGACTGCTGCAGAGTGAGTCATGTATGATTACTCAAATTAGGATCAGCAAATTCATGTAATCCATTGTGTCATTCAGAACCTGGCCCTGAACTATTATCTTGTCACTGATTGTGGTGATGTAATGCGTGACCTTTCGACATGAATGGACAACTGTGTATCAGAATTCAAGGTTTGCTGGTACTTACATTCAGGTACTTGCTGAGATAGTGGTGCCGGTATCATGCAGCGGGTTTGTATTACAGCTGATTTGCCCTTTATTATTTATTAAAAAACATCCAACGTGCAATAATGTGTTATATATACACTAACCTTAAAAATGCTTTATTTTATACAAAGGCAAAAGGTTTGACAATATCTGACTATAATTGGCTTTAATCTGTGTAAACAAAGGTTTTTATGAGCAAGGTAATTAGGCTAATACATGAAATTCCTCTATCTGCCATAAGTAAGAACCTCAGACGGGAAAGTAATATGTGGAATTTGCACAACAGCACTTAAAATCCCAGGAAAAAATAAGTTATACATGCAGAATGGGCCAAAAAATGCACATTGATTACTTAGAATCATTAGGAAAGTGTAATGATTATTGTTATTGGCCCCAATGGACGCACACCCACTATTGTCTGCAACATGAATGACCTTCACCACCATGACGTTTGGTCATAAAATTCTGCGTTTTTCTGATTTATGTTTATTTGAAAGGGAATCTAAATAACAGGAGTGTTTTTGTAAATGTTGTGTGTAAAATCAGCCTCTCAGTCTCATTTGTGATTGTGTGGATCAGTTCTGAGCTTGCAAAATCGATTTCTTGTGCATTTATGGCGGCAGGATGATGAAACTGCCAACTGATTGTAAATATCTGCCAATATGGGAGAAATTTTTATTAAAGTGCCAATTATGGTGTTGAAAAACCTGAGCGTTTGGAAAAAAATCTTGCCAATTCATTAGGTGGGACCACTTCAAACTTAAAAGCAAATGCAAGAGTAACTTGTATCCCCAAATATTGATTTTGCACACTGTATCTTGTCCATTACACACTTTGGGGAACAAGCTCTTCTGCTATCTATCGCAGTCAGAGAGGTTTCTACAGTAAGGCCACAAGCACAGCAGCAGCACCCCCAGCACAGGTCTAAAGGTTAAACAACTGGAAACATGTGCAGTACATAAATATCTTGGCTGATAGCAATCGCAGCATAGGAAAGCAGGGTTTGCATAGTGGGGCTGTGAACCGAGGATGTAACCCTAGGTAGGGCAAGAATGACCAGACGGCCATTCAACAAGTCTGCTGGGGCAGATGGAAGCTGCAGCAGTGGCAGTATCACTAGCAGCTATGTACAGCTATGTGTGTAGTGGGGCCTTTATCAGCCAGATGTCCTTATCACAAGTCCTCTATCATACATCTCACCTCTGTGCTCTAACAAGAGGTCAGCAGACAACGGTGGACTACCAGGGACAGAGTATTTCTCCGGGAACTGGATGAAGGATTGATAATAAATAAACTGGTTTACTTAAAAAGCGGCAGCATTTTACTACTTATAATAATTTTAACTGCGTTGAAATTTCCAGCTGGTTTCTTATTTCCATCTTCTGCTCACTCAGACCACCAGACACTCTGAGGCTCTCTCTTTTTACTGTTGATCCTTTATACCAGATGTGTTTGGAAGGTTGTGTGTGTTTTGTTCTAAACTCTTCAAATAAGTTTATCTTTGCCCATGTCCATGTTCCTGCCCTTTACATGTTATGTGAACAGTACCTTTACTGGCAGGTGTTAAAGTTCCAGTAAAAAGAGCAGTTGTGAAAAGATAACAATGTCCTCGTGCTCTGACCAATACACAGCATTTCTCCACCTTTCTCCACTTTTCTTACTATCTTTGTTTTAGACAGCTATGCATGCATGCAAACCTCGATCCAGATTTCTAGCCACACACCTCCTTTGGTAAAATGTTTTGTAATCTTAAATTAATCATGATTTTAATAATTTTTAATTGTTATATCTTTTTTTCTACATGATTTAAAATCAATTAATTGTCATTTTCTTTTTTATTTCTTTCTTGCCATATTGTTTTAATGCTCTATAAAGCACTTTGAATCACCCTGTTTTGAATTGTGCTATACAAATAAATTTGCCTTGCCTAAAAAAAAAAGACTCCAACCAATACAGGATCTGATCAATGAAGGCTGGTTTCCACCTTGATGTTGGGATCTATGAGCTATTTCTGCTGCTCTAATGTGACGCAATAGTTCTCTAAAATTGCCCCTTACACCTTTACACAATAGTAACCCTTATAGTTTGGCATCAGGTACATCTGTGTAAATATTTGTCTCGACTGCCTACATTAAAAATGCATTAAACTCTTATTTTTGTTGACTAGCGCCAACAAAAAACTCCTTACTTTACCTGAACAACTTCTTGCACTGCAGAAAGTCTAAGCTGCCTACACAACTTAGAACTTGCTCTTCTCCTTAACTTTAACATTTGCACAACAAAGTTCTATTTATTAAGTCTGTTTGATCAAGGTCCACTTAATTAAAATTTTCCACAGTAAGAGGATTTTTTTTATGTACACGCTATAAAAGAAGTGAATTTGCACTCTTGACTCCAGCATTTGAGACACATTTTTCAGGGTCGATACATCAATTTATCTAACAATCCAAGGCACAGAAAATAAGTGTGGGTGCGCCAGGAACTCAAGCTGCCTGGAAGCCCTCGAGCTATTATCCTGCATGTGAAACCCTTGAAAACGTATTTTCTTAACCAGCGATGACATCCTGCATAATAACAATATGATAAAATTTGAACAGGGTAAATTTATGACAGATTTGGTATTTTTTCAGCCTTTGTAACAATCAGAAGATAACAATTTCAAATGTTTGTTTATTAAACAAGAACATCTTATGAGTAAAATATGGTTATGTTTTGAAATCCAAACATTATTTTGCTTTTTATGTAACAAATACTTGTCATTGCGGCCTGCAGAGATTAAAAACCATCTCTTTTGGTTTGCGCTATGGTAACTGTTTACGTTATAATGTAATATAGTTTATGATATTTGTTTGATCCAGTCTGGTTAATCTCTTGTTTTCTTCCTGCTTGGTTTGATTATAAGCATGACTATTTGTATCGAGTGTAGCAGCTGTTTTATAAATCCTGTTTCAAATGATAACTTGTGAAGAATGATTATAATTATAGATTCATTTTTCAATCTGATCAAACTAAAAATCACTTTTTGTTGAACCATTTGACACACAAGCTTTTAATGAGGTTGAGCCGTACTTCCTTTCAGTCCTTCAGTCTCTATCAGCTTATTATCCAACAAATTCAACAAACACTTTGGTTGAAGCTGCTGCAAGCAAAGGTCAAGAAAGCATTCAGCTTTGTTTCTGCAGAGAACTGTTGAGAACAGTGACCATGTCCTCCTGTGTATAATAAACATGTGAGCATTTGGCCTGCTCTATTTACCTCCTAATGAGAAACAAAGATCTGTTCTGGGGAGACTTGCATGCCTTAGATGATGAAAAAGAGAGAGAGAGAAAAAAAGAAAGCCCTCAAAATAATTCAAACCACTTGTGTGCACAAGGGACATGAAAGCTTTGCACGGATAAATTCACTATGTAGAAGATGAGATGATTTTTAGCGAGTTAGCTATTTGTGTGGCATACGATGGCTGTGTGCCAGGTGGAAATCTGCATGGAGGGTAGGAGCCCTTCAACAAGGAGAGTAAAATAACATGACTCTTCCAGATGACCTAACTAGCATGATACATCCATCATAAAACAGTGGAAACCATTGTTTCATTCACTTTAAATAAAAAGACTTGGGTTTAGTAATGCATGGCACAAACACACTGATACAAGGGTTAGCAGATAATGCTTACAGATCGTGCACATTGATTATTATTTGTATTTTTCTAAGCGTAACGAGAACAGGAGAGCCCTCCAAACGACACTGGAAAACATGACTGTATAGTCTGGGCTGTGGGAATACAATCATGTGCAGACAAAGGCCAGTCCAACCGCCAACTCCCTTCCAACTGTGTGAATAAGAGGATTGGAGATGGCGGAAAAGCAAGCAGCCAAACTCTAAGCAACAGTAATTTGGGAGCAGGACAGAACTCAGGACTGTAAGGGTATCTGGAAGGCTCGCCAGTGTTTAAACTTCAGTCCCTCAACCCATAAGCTGATATCCTGCTGTGACAGAAATATACTCATCTAAACACCAGCAGAAGGTGGGCACTATTGATCTGCTCCCAGTGCAATATCTCCTCTTACATCCATAATTATTCTCCTTCAACGGCTTTCACCTCATGCCCCTGCTGCCCGACTGGCTGGCTTTCTGTTTGCCTCCTTGTTAAAGATGCTCTATGGTCTCACAATTCATGTTGCACTGCCAACGACCCCTCTCTCTTAACCCGACATTTTCAAATATTTCATGGTTCAGTCCCAGGCTGAGGAAGGCGGCTTCGGCACGGCACAATTACAGTGGTTAGCCGGACTCCTCTGGTGGAGCCACACTGGCTCCCAAAGTACCATGACTCGCAAACAGGCAGCCAGGAAAAACAGAGGAGTGTCAGAGAGGCCATTCTTCTTCTCCGCTGATTCAACTCTCTTCCTATATACACAGAAAGACTGAAGGGTTAATTGCAGCGACACTTTATACGAATGAGTAAAGTAGTTTCCAGCTTCTTTGGCTCTGACACTTTTTGAAAGAAGAAAAAACACAATGTTCCTGTTATAAATGAAAAGCTGAATTCATAAGTAATAAAGCGCACCCTGGCTGCATGGAGTACACTTCAGCCTCACTTACGGGGGGCCCAATAGCTTAAAATTGCTAATGCTAAAGTAAACTTAAGTGTTTAAATCAGACTAACTGATGTTAGGGGATTCATTTTCTGGCTTTAAAGGTTATTTGTGTTACTTGTATTGATAATAAATCAGCCTCTGTAGAGCACATTTGAACAAAAATAAAATTTGGACTATTGATTGACAATGTCACTAAGAAGCTTCCAACTTGTTAATTGCAGCCCAAATGTGCACCCAAAGTCCATTTTGAATGCAAATTTATCTTTTAAAGGGGAATACTTTTTCTTAGGGGAGCTCTTGATGTAAAACTAGGTTGTGAAATTATTTTTTTTTCTTTTTTCCTGTATTGTGGATTATTTATTATGACACAAATCCAGGCTTAAACTAAAAGAGCAACAGTGTTGAGCTTGTATCTTAACAACAATACTGTCTGAGACTTTTTTATATTTACAGTCAGATGTGAGTGTCCAAATGTTGACTATGACCTTATGAAAATTTCAACCCTGAAGCTGAAACTAATTGGGACTGCTGATTAAAGAAAAGGCCAACAGATGCAGCAATATTTACATTGGCTTTCTATAACAGTGCAATTTGTACAATAATTCGTCTGTAAAATTGTTCTGTTGCAAAACTAATTAAGAGAAGGAGAAAAGACATCTATGATATTATGGTAAAGAATTACTGCAATGCATTACGGTGGCAGGGATATCTGCAGAAATGCCATGCAAACTTTGCACCTTCAGATGTGATGGTGACTCAGATAGAGCTCTGCATGTATGTGTATTTTGGCTGGCTGCTCAGACTTAGGCATAAAAATCACAGCTCAGATAACTATGAATATAATAAAGGGATTTTTGGTCATGGCCAGAAGAAAATGGTCGACAGAATTCTCTCCCCTTGGCATGCTCCAGTGTTGCAAAAGGCATGCTTCCCTGTGCCAAAAAAGGGAATAATGCTGGAAATACTGAACCTTATATTTACAGTGTTTTAGGAAGCTTGATGCGATCATATCATGGTTGCTACTTGGATCTTTTCTGGTGATTTCATTTTGAAACCTTCCTAAGCAAAAATGACTTTTTGACCCTTTATCCAAAGTATAGGAATAAAAATCCACAATTGTAGAAGATAAAAGCTCTATGATCTTCTTTGCCTGCAGATGTGACAGTAAGAGGCCAACAATTATGCAATCTCAAAGTCCTTAATGTACTACCCAGAGATTGGATTTTGTACAGTCTATTCCAAGCTTTTGCCAATCACACTGAAGGACAGATCGTCAATCAATGAAACAGTAAACACAATAAAAGATGAAGCTGTTTGAAAGCGATCGCTGAATTGAAAGAAAGCTGGGACACCAGCCAACTTGCTATGCTTCATTTTTAACTTTAGCAATAACCATTAGCATCTCTTGGTTGGTACCACTTATAGCATCTCCTCCTCCAGGAACCAGTTTCAGGCAGGAATACCAACAAATGGCTGCAACATGCTCTAAAAGCACCTGGTAAGATTTCTTCTGAGCTTAAAGCTATTCAGTTGCACCACATTGACTTCTTTTAAAAGTGTGATCAGAAAAAAATCCTCTGTTTCATTAATTAAGAAAAGAATGTGGTCGTGTGGTTGAAAAAAAAATCCAAACAATCTAGCAGCTAAATAAAAGAGTAAAAGTAAAAAACAATGCAGCTTGTGCATTAAGTTAATCATCACAGCTAATGTGCACTATGACTCATCACAGAACTCGGTGACAGTGTGTCTTGCTGAAGGTCAACGTACTTTGGCTTTGAACAGAAGGCATGTGACTCATCGCAGAAATGGCATATTCAATTAAATTCCAGTTGTGAAAGACACAAAGGAGAACAGCAGCTAATACTTCATGTCTTTTCCTCCAATGACACATTGTGATTGTTCCGCTTCGCCGGTTTTAGAGATGGTTCTATGTTCATCCTCCCAGTTGGCCTGTGGGGCCTCGTGAATAAACACGTAGAGGTTAATGTGTCGTGTTCTTCCCTGTTCACTGCAGACAGCTCTGACAGGAGGACACGAGAAGAGAAGAGACTAAAAGGGAAACTGTTTTGGTAATACACTAATCTGGCTCTCGGATCTCTTTGTTTAAGGCAGTGAGATGGGATATTTTCTCCGAGCTACCACCGAGGAGCTACATCTCATGTCCGCTGTGGGTGAGCTGTCAAGGGGGGAAATTCTTTCTGCAGTTGTTTTGATTTTTTCTCCACTGTTATTTTTTTTAAGAACACCCTTGGTAACCTAAGGGCTTTTTACTGAACTTGCCATCACCCACACATACTGACAGCACAGAGCACGTACCTCCGCAGTCTCACGCACGCCGCTGAGGCGATAAACAGCCACAGGCCTCGCCACAGTGAAATATTCTAAGCAGTCCATCACACAAACAAAGCCAGATGATGAATCTGGAGTGATGTTTAGAAATACGACGCCATATTGCCTATGTATCTCGTTTTTTCCCCACTCACAAAAAAAAAAAAAACACTCAGACATATATATACTTGTACACCCACTTCAGTCTGTCCTGGAAAAATCATTAGCGCACCACTTTCCACACATATAAACACACACACTGCATGCAGATGGAGAGAAATGGGACTAAGAGCCAGAATGCCCGAGGGCCTTTTCGTGACAATAACCTTCTGCAGTGCTTCTAGGATCCCTCCGCCTAGATCATGCAGAGGTGCTGAAGGATAGTTGGGGAAATAAGTAGATAAACACACAAAATATTAGGCAAGGAACATTCATACAAAGCACAGAGGAGAAGGAAATCCATGTCATTTTGCTCTCGTGGCCCAGGGAGATGCCAGCTAAATGCTCTTTTAAAACAGCTTGAACACTGAAATGATGATGGCTTCTTTTGCCTCAGCAAAGCACATTAATACATAGCTGAATGCCATTTCCACCTTTGTTAAATGGCTCACCTATTGTGTATTCAATTACAAAGAATGTCTCTCATTTGGAAGACGGGACTGGGACCATATAAATACCCTCCCTCCCTCTGAGTGTAGAGCTGCAGAATGCATTGGACAGCAATGGAAGGCATGTGGAGCTCCATGTATGGGGGTGGTATATAATGTTAATGGCAGAGGAGCAAGGAGCTTGTTGGGTATTGACTGTGTGAAAAAACTAAGCTTTTATATTGAGGAAGCATGTGTTTTAACCATTTTTATGTATAAAAAAAAATTAAGTCCAAGAAAATTAAATGATGATGAATACTGGCTTTAAAAAAAGAAAAGTCATCAGACCGGGTGATTAACAGAGTACTGCTTAATCATCCTATTTCTCTTTGACATGTCTGAAATTTCCAATACAAATCTGCTGGTTATGATCTAATCCTTCCCCCCACATAGTGTGGTTTATCTCATATGCTCAAATAGCAAAAGCAAATTGTGGCTAATTTTATCGGCGAATTCTCCTGGCATGTGGTTTTTTCCAGCAGTAATGATTCCCCCATTCGGGCCTAATTAACTGCAGCCATTAAACTGAGGGAAATGTAATGCCGTGGGTTTCGTGTCAGGTAGTCAGAGGAGGACAGCACAGGAGGACTCAATTAGGCTTGTGCTGTTCCCAGGTTATCACGCGACATGTTTGCCAATTAAGTGAAGTAGCCTCTGATGTCTCTGTGACTCTGTCGGCACCATCTCAGAGGCCCAGGCGACGTGAAAACGGCACTGCTCTCTGGACCTCCACTCCCCCCCAACACCAGTGAAGGAACAGACACTTTACTATGCCCCAAAAAGGCAGTAATTACAGAATGGACGGGAGACTGTTATATAAGCACAAGGCTGCCGATAGGCCAGGCGGGCCGCACTTATGCCAGGTTTCAAACAAGTGCCAGCAGGATCGAGTTATAGCAGTACTACCAAGGGTAGACTCAGTCAGAAACAAAGACACATTTCCACTTCAGACGGAGGGAAAAAATAAGAGGAAACCAAAACTATCAACATTTTTTGTAAAGTCTGCAGTGTCGCTTTACTTACTAAGAAATCAAAAGAGAATTGTGATCAGGTTAAATAAATTCCTTGAGAAATAACGCAGTACTTTACTGTCAAATCTGTTAGTCATTTTCAAAACATGAGATCCTATAGCTGCTTTAAACATTTTCCCCCCAGTGAGTGAGGATAGCTCTGTATCGTGAGTCAGTGAGTGTGGGAGAGGAAGGCAGAGACAGGCAGACACATTAGCCTTCCCTTATGGCACATTCTGAGAGGCAATAGGAGTCAGACTGCATGATGCTGACTGTCACTGACTTGTTATGAAAGCATTGTGGGCTGAGGCTTATCCATCACATTGGGGGGTGGAAGCTGGGGTGAGAGGACGGCCAGGCGGGCTGGAGGGGGTGAGTGTGGGCGAGGCAGCCCTGTTGCCTGTCACTCATCATGCACTGCTGCATGACCGCCAACCTTGCCTGGCTGTGCACAATGGGAGGTCTGGGGTTTGACTATATGAGCAGTCATTCTCCCCTCCCACCTCCTGACAGTCAAAACAGGGAGGGGGGGTGAAGGCCAAAGGTGTCAAAACACACCGGACAAGCATTAGTCTTACACCGAGCGTTGAAGACCTCACTGCTTCAGCCAGCTAAGGAGTGAATATCTGCTCTGTTTCTTGCTAATACTTTGGTGTTCTTAACCAGGTTCAGCCCCCCAGCAGCAAGTTCTGACAGCGTCTCCGAAAGATAATCTCCCTAAACAAATATAGATTGAAATTATCCAAAGTCATTAAATGGTAATGACTGGAGGTGTGAGCAAACCTGAGCAAACAGTTACAGTACCACCCACCTGAAAATACATAGCGCTTGCAAAATGTGCACCACAGTTTACCGGGAAAAAAACTGTTCCTCTCAGCAATTAGGGTGCAAGAAAGAGAGGTGCATATGTAAAAGGGAGGTCTTATGTTGGCTGTAGAAAGCAAAGAGGAAAAAAGCTGAAGTCAGCAACAGTAATAAATCCTCCAATGCTGAGCCGTTTCTTCCAGCTCTGTCTTGGTCTGTGGACCCCATCTCTAACCTGAAGGCAGTGCTCTGTTAAGTAGCTTTAGCAGTGGGGAAGCGAGTACAGTCCAATGAACATCCACTCCCCTACTTCACTCCACAAACTTGCAGTTTGTTCAGGTGGTGTCTCAGAGTCAGGCTCATCTGGGCTGTTAGAGGATACTTCCCAGCAGAACCGCGGTCTGTGACCAAAGCTTGACCTCCAACCAGTCACACACTTCCACAAAGCTGAGGAAAAATCAATAGCTCAACTGGCGTGAAATAGTGACGAGACGGAGATGAATGATCACTGAGCTAATTTTATTAATCTCTTTATGGGGCAGTAATAAGTGAGACGTTTAATGGAGACTGAGAAGAACAATTAGTGGGATCAAACAGTGGCCGCTGAGTTTGGTTTTATCTTAAATAAAGTGGAATTATATGGAAGTGAGATTAATCATATGCATAAAACACTCAGAGAGCTACAAAATTCACCTAATTTATACAATCCTCTGATTCTGTATTGCTAATAGACTTTTTACACGTATTAGCAGGAGTATAATGTGTATACTATCAGAGTACAGCTAATTGATGGATTTCATCAGTACATTTGGGGTTTTGCATCATAAAAACATTAAAATCTGAAGCAGCTTCGATTTAAATAAAAAAAAGATGAATGATAATGAATGTCAAAAATAAAAACACACTTAAAACTGTTGAAATTGTTTTTCTTAAATGTCTGTCAGGAATAATCGAACATCATCAGCATATAAAGAAACAAGATGACGATTCTCTCAAATTGCAATGCTTTGTTTTCCTGTATGGCTTCCTAATGCCATGGCTAGAGGTTCAGTTGCTAATGTTAATAACACAAATAGTGATCAATCCCATTAGGTTAAATTTTGTATGCTGACAGGTTTTGGAATCAGTCAAAGCCCCAGTAATCCCAGTAAATAAATGCTTTTAAGAAATGCTTTGCCTCCTCTACATCTTAGGAGCACCCACTCGCATGCAGGATAGCTTTATCCTTTTTTTCTGCAATATATTTTATGTATTTTATGTTCAAAACTTATCCTACTGAGAAAATTTAGCATTTTTCTACTTTTCCTTTTTAACAAAACCCTGTTTATCAGCCAAAAGATTTATTAATCCTATCTCCTGGGGGATATTTTAAAAAGGAATTTTCCATCACAATACTGCCCAATTATCAGTTTCAATCAAATTGCCTACTCTTAAAAAACATGGCGCAGCAAATATAAGCAGATAGAAGCATATTAAAAAACGTACTTGACAACCGTATCCACATCAGTGCATGGTATTTAGTGAAAATTGGTCCAAAGCTGCAAAAATATAAATAAAAATACCCTAAATTCTAATTAAGCGATAAGAAATAAAAGAGCTTTATGTTCTACATCTTTCAAAGGTATATAGCTCTGTTACTTTAAAGTGCTTGCATTTACATACACATTTTCTTTTTCTTTTTTTTTTTTTACATACATATTTTCTACTGCTGATAATACCTCCTTAGCACAGCAACACATTGAAACTGGCAGACAAGACACAAATCTCTACTGCACTGAGGAGGATTGTCACTGATGGCTCAGAGGGCAAAAATGTCTGTCATCTTTTTATCACAAACATAACATACAGAGCTCTTCTCGCAAGTGGAGACAGAAATAACCAAGCGTAATCCCATGTTTTAAGTCGTAGTAGTCTACATGCACAAGTTTTTAACTACTTCTTATTTGTACGCACTGTCAACACCTGTATTGCAGATGCTGCTGACATGTATAAATGGTAAATATACTCGGACCAATCACTGGTCATTATCGTTTTCCCATCTGCCTCAAGCATCAGCTTGATTGAAACTTGAACAAAGAGTGATGGTGACAACTGTTTTGCTAAAATCTAGTTTTAAAGACACGTTAGGACTCAAATATGTGCAAAGGGAAAGTCATGGGTATCATATGTCAGCGCATTTAATCCGCTGGCTCATGTGAATTCATTAATGATTTTGCAGCAATGCATCCAGTAACTGGTAAAGAATTAAAAGAGACAAATGTATAGCAATTAATGCATAAATCCACAGTTGCAATTAGTACATAAAAGGACACAAGAAGACTTGGTAATTAGAAGAAAGTGTTGGCATACAGAACATCTGGTCGGAAAAGCTCTGAACACATGTTTTGTTTCACTCACCGTCTCATTGCCAAACAGGATGTCAACATAAGGCATAACCTTCATCAGGGGCTCTTTAAAGTACTGGCTGATGAATGGCGCTGAGAGGTTCATGCAGAAGATTTTGTTGTTTTCTGAAGCATGCTTTGCCACCTTGAGGATTGACTCCGGGGATACAGTGAGGAAAAATCCCTGAAACACAAATCCAAAGACAACAGTATTTACTTTATCAGCAGTATGACTGACACCATATGAATCTAATATAATAATCATTTCAGTACCACTTCACAGGCAGCATTATCTGTGTTTTGACAGCACAACATGAGCCAGAATGGACTGAACTGTGACGGGATCTTATAAACTCAAACCCTTTAAATTGTTCATTTGTGGGTTTTGGACTTTGATAAGGCAGTTTCGGGGTAATACGGTTTCAAATTACAGAAATAACGTTGTCCTGAAATATATGAAAATAAAGGAAAGAAAGGAAATCAACAGCAGGGCTAACACTTATCTGAAATGGTTTCTTGGAGCACACTCAGAGCAACAAAGAATAGGAAAAAGAGCAGGAAAAATCCATCCGGGACAAAGCCTGTGGCTGGACTCCAAGGCTCGTATTGGAGGAAGCAACATGCACGTATCCGATGATAGGGCGAACAAAAGTCTTGTCTGGACTCTCCTTACTTGGAAACAAGAGAGGCAGGCTCACTCATTGTGTGAATGAATACAAATCAGGTAAGAAAACACCTTTGTGTTTCAGGTGGAAACCTGAAGCGAGACTCTCCTGCAAGCCACACAAAAACACTCCTCCTTTGATACTGATCTTCTTAACCTTGTTTTTCAGCGACAAGCTGCTCTGTAAAACCACTGTGTCACAATAGGGGCAAAGGGGAGGAGGGTAGGAAAGGAAAGTTTCTACACAGTGATACATTTAATCGGACTGAAAAGCTCCTATTGTGAAGTACAGTGCAGTTCTCATTAAAGCACTATGACATTTGCAGTAACAGAGGAGCGACCTCTGTGAAAAAGAAAAGGGTTGAATCCCAATGAATAGAAGGTGACTGTGGGCTAAATTAAATGAACACAGCATTACAATGCAGCCATGCAAAGCAGGTGACTTCTTTATTATGTATTCAAGATGTCATTCACTCTTTGGATGAATGCTCTCTTTCCTTGTGAAGGCTTGTATGTTTTCTTTTTTAGATATGTCTCTGAGTTAAGGTCCAGGTCAAGCCTGTGGCCGCTATGTCAGGGTACCATCTGTTGAGGAGTAAAAAAGTGTTTTCTATGGGTCTGGGAGCACAAAAGGAACTCACTCTGGGCTAATGGCCCATCTCTAACCCTGACATTTTTCTTTTGGAGTGTGCCAACGTGTCAGAGGAAGGGAAGATTGTTCTCTGACACAAATGGTCTTTTTTGGTAGCAGAAAATAAACTGTCATGGTAACCGTAATGTTAACAGTGATCAAAGGGCGAGGGCTCGATCAAGTATCCTGAAGGGTGGTGAACTGTAAAAGCCATGCAACGGCTTCTCTTAACACAAACTAGCTCCGTGCAATTTTCTTCTAACCTCAGCAGCCCTGCTGATACACATTAAATTACTCAGTTACAGGGAAAACTGGTTTGGGGATGGATTATTTAAGACCTTAAATTATTTCTGCACATGCCCTGCATTAAATAATGCAGCAGAAATTCCTTTAAGCTTTTGAAATGAACAAAGAGACAACAAATGCACCAAAAGAAATGATATCCTTTCTAAAGCTTTACCATAAATCTGAGCTTTCTGCATAAAACCTGCATCGGTTCTAAACTATTATCCGTCATATGACATTTGAAGTGCGTCTTATGCAGCTTAATTTAATAGTATTACTGTTTAATGGATGATGCAGAGATGACAAACACCCTGCAAAGTAAGTCAAAAGAAAATCAATGTGATAAAACAGTCTTTTTCCTTTCAGTGTACATCTTATCTGTAATCCTAACACTTGTCTGGAAATCCAAACCAGTCCACTTTTGCTTGATTTCTGGGTCTGCAGCAAAGTCATTCAGCAGGAATTTCGTTTATTAAAAAAAAGGTTATTTTTTCCCACCAGACTCCAAAAACTGTGACTCAGTTAGCTTGTGGGAGAAAAAAAAACAACAAAAAAAAAAAAAAAAAAAAAAAAAAAAACAGTCCGGGCCCTGTGATCTTCCAACTAACATCAGTCCTCTCTCCCGTCTTCAAAAAAAGAGAAGATCGGAAAAGCTTCGTGTAAGGAAAAAGTT
>JBAMHX010000024.1:9415085-9428268 GCA_037177515.1 Pseudomugil tenellus
CGGAGGGAGTTTTTTTGGTAAAAAAAAGGGTTGTTTTTTCCAACAGGCCTCAAAAAATTGGGATTAGGTTGTTTGGGGGAAAAAAAAAAAAAAAAAAAAAAAAAAAAAAAAAAAAAAAAACGCAGTCCGGGCTATGTGATATTCCAGCTAGCATCAGTACTCTCTGCCGTCTGCGAAACAGGAGAAGTTAAGTCTTTAGTGCTGTGGTGCAGATCATGTATCAAGAGTACCAGATCCAGTTTCCCAGGTGTCAGAGAGCCCTGTGAAGTGGGGTGACTATCACATTTCCAGGTCAAGATGATCAAAGTGCTGGGTACACTTTGTACAATTTCCATACAGCCAAAACATTCAATAAAACATTCAGATATGCATTTTCCTGGCAGGCGACAGCACAGAATGACGTCTGGCCTTGTCAAGTGGTCATTTGAGGGAAAAGTTGGAGAAGCAATTCATCCATTTTCAATGTTTACTCTAAAAAGAGGAGCAACTTCCACTTTACTCAGACAAAGAAAATGTCTAAATGCTACTTTGACATGAAATTAGTGGTAATCTAACCATAGGGAGCCTTAGGACTGGAGAACAGCAAGCTTTTACACTTCCCCTTTCTTTGTATTGTATCAGTGTTTTCCCCAGGGCTGCTCACATCTGAAAAGCTGGGTGTGATGGATGGCATGGTGTCACCAGGTTTAAAATAAAAGTGGACATCTGAAGGGTAAAAATGATCTATTTTGGGAAGGGCATTTTCATTTGCACCAGTAGCAGAGGTGGTCATGGAAAAGAAAAAGCTTCTTTTTTTCTCCCAGGTCTATTTTAATTCAGCAGGGATAAAGGGGGAGTGTTCAAAGTAGTGTGTCATGAAGGTTTTGACACTTTCTATTACTCAGGAATGATGGAGGGAATTTAAACCATCGCCACCTCAGTGAAAAGAGTAATTATCTCCACTGCAATTGCTTTAAATTAAACCAAATCCCTAGATCTTGGGCAAGTTTATTTATGCAACCACAAATCAGATTTCTCTCAAGGGCTTTGCCAATATTTCCATGTTAATAATGTATGAAATGACACTGTGTCGTGTTAAAAGACTCGCTTACGGTGAAAAACACATCAAGAAATATCACTTTCTCTATTACTCAGCTCTACAGAGCCCTCTCATAAGTTGCAGATTACAGAAATCATCAGATTAAGTAGTCTCTAATGTGACAGACAAATATCTCCACCAGTTTTCTTTTTTTTTTAGCATTTTACACTGACCCACTAACGCAAAAATAAAAACATATTGACACATATATATCAACTCATGCAGGGTACTGACACACTGGGTACTGACAGGCCCATTTGAATCCTTTCTTAACTCAAATAAAGACTGATGGAGACTAGTGTCCAAACTGAATTAGAGGTGTGGATACTCTTGCTTTTTGAGTGTGCAGATATGTTTTACTTTTATTAATCTGATGATAAGTCCTGTAACTCTGCAACCAGATGAGAGGTGTTGTCTGTCTCAGCCCGAGACAGCTGTTCCATAGTTTCCAGGCACCAAACAGATGACAAACGGCATTAGCTAGTGATGAGAGTTGATAAGCAAAGCAGATATTTCCCTCCGGATTTGGTAAACAAAAATGAAATGGAAGATTACTTAACTTGTACCAAATGGACAGAAATACAACTGAGAATAGCTGCAGATGTTCATGATATGATGTACATCTGTACTCAAGAGAGGTTTTTAAGTGGCTGACAGAGAAATTTATGTTTGGAAATGCGGGTGAACTCATATTTTCATCATAGCGGGTGAATTCATAGTTCACAGGTTTGGTTTGATTAAAATAAACTCTGGTGAAGTTGCTCCATCATTGGGGTTATTCGAACAAGTGTAAATACTGACATCCAAAGAATGAGGTGCACCAAACAAGCAGGCTGGGGCCCCTTTGTACAGGTGGGGATTTGATCAGATTCCTAAGAAACTCTATTCTCTCACAAATTCAGCACAAACAAATCACACAACACTTGACTCTCAAATTTCACATCCTTTAATTGTATCAGCATTTGTGTTCATTAAGGTTAAGAGAAGGCGTCAGAACAATAACTTCCATCCTGAATAGTTACTACGGTTCACATCAGTTTTTTTCTTTGCTTTGTTTTGTTTTAAACTTTTTTTTATGCATTTAAAAGGTTTGCCATTGAATGTCAGCTGGTAAAAATCAGCACAGTAAAGATTAATCCAAACAGCACATTAAACCATCACACTACCGCGTTGCAGTGTTTTCTAAATTCTGATAACAAAATACATGTCGGAATAGCTCTCATACAAATTACATTGCAATTAAAAGTATGTTGCTGTTGGACATTAGCTTTAGGCATTTTAGGTCAATTCATTTACACAACTAGCCGTGTATCCCTAAGCACAATCTGGTTCACTAGTAAGTCGTAATGCATGTTTAAGCTTGTCAAGACTGCAGAAGAAAGGTGTACCAGTGGACTGAAGAAAGCGAATTAGCTCATTTGACTATATGCAACCCGCCTGGACGCATAAATTCTGGTCCTGGAGTACCATGACAGTTAGAAATTCTGTCTGACTTCAGACAGCACCTGGACTGTTTTGAAACTCTGCCCACACCATATGACCATGAAACTGTTAAGATAAGGGTAGTTGGTGGACCCAAATGCAGGTGAGGACATGAAGCAGGAGGCAGCCAGGGTGACGCTTAACAGATTTATTAACAACACAGACACTGGAACAAAGACTGACGACTAACTTACGTACTAATGTAGGTAACGATCCCGCAACCAAACAGACACATCAAGTGACTTAAATACATACGAAGCAAGTGACAGAAAACAATAGGGACAGGTGAACACAATTACCAAAATCAACCCCAGGTGAAACTAATAAATGAATACATGAAGCTGAACAGAAAGCAACAGGCAAAACAGGAAGAACTACAAAACAAAACAGGAAACAAGGAAGTCTACAAAACAAAACTAACAAAACCCAGAAACCATAACAGAAACATTGTAGGAGCCATCCAATTGTAGCCGAAATGTGAAACGTAGCTTGTGGATCCGCCTCCACTAGTTTGTTTAACCTCTGATTGATGCAAACTCAGATTTTCTGACAGTCACCCAAACCATTATTATTATAATTTCCTTTTATTAGTAGTAATAACAGTAGTAGAAACAAACACAATAATAATGATAATAATAATACACATTGAATTTATAGGTGCTTTTCGGATTCTCAACATATAAATATAAGAAGGAATAAAAACATTAAAAACTGAAATCTTCCATCTTTAACCTCATTACATCAGGCTTAGCTATGCTGCTTTCATAGTTCGCCCCTGACAACTCGGGAAGTTCTCGGTAGATGGGTGCAGTCAATCCGAAGTGGCCTAGTGAGTGCAGCCAAGGACCGCCAGGAAATTTGGAGTGAAGCCTAAACTGAACTCACATTTTCTTCCCAAACTGTCAAAGAGGTTGGCAAAAAGGTTCCTGCTGCATCAGTAAGATGGAAGAGGTAGGTAACAGTTAAATGCAAACTTTGTAATCACTTGCTTGAACCTGTTTCATCATCATAAAACGTATCACCCATTTTATGTGGGCTGATGCCACGTGGTGCACCAATTTTTGTCATGCAAACAGAAAAGCATGATCCATGTGTGTTTCATTAGACATTCTTTGGTTTAGTATGAAAAATGCTTGAACAACAAAATGAGCCACATCTAAATTTCTTCTCTGGTCCATACCAGTGTGTACACCCTAACATTAAACCTCCAAATCCTTCTTCTAGTTTCCCACTTTCACCATATTCGGCACCAAGTCACACCAACAGATCACAAACTGGCTTGTTATTCTGAAAAGGTCCCCACAGTTTGTGATTTGCAGATCTGTATCCATCTATCACCAAAGCCAAAGCAGCAATTCATAGCCGTATCAAATGAGCTGTAATCACAGTGCAAAGCAGCAAATCATAATATTAGTTTGTATATTCTGACTTTTCACACTGTAAGGAGAAACACAACCTTTCGAGCATAGTAGAGGCTAATATCTGCCGTGTCAGACATAAACCATCAACCAGCAGAAAAGCGGTAGAACACAAACAAGGAGCTAAAGAGTGAGGGGGCTCATCCACTGGGACTGGCACAGAGAAGTTCCCAGTAGCAAATGGTAAGCAGAAGCACATAGTGGAAACAGTGGCACATATATTTCTTTTTTTTACTATTTTACTATTTGTTCTAGTTGTAAATTCCATTTTGTTCGGGACAGCCCTGTGAGCAACCAAAATGTGTTGCATAGCTTTTCATAAGCCGACTAAGCCATGCTATCCCAGTTATTACCATAGACAGCCCCCCCATCATGCTCTCTGGTGTACCGGGTTCATTACACAGAATTAGATGTCACACAGATCAGAGCACACGTGATGCCACACACTGCTCTGCTCCTCTGTTATCTCTGTAAAGCACTGTTGCGAGCTGGATCGATAGCTGAGGTTTGGAGCTTCATTAGCTCAGTATGACTCCATCTCCATCAAGACACCTCTGGTATGCGACGCTAGTGTTGCGAGATACATTTTACTTCTCTATCCTGAAGGTCCTGCTGTTTTACACACAAACACGCAGACCTTCACACATTATTGGGGGGGTTGATGGGAATCTGTGTTAGTCTCTGGCTCGATAAACAGGAAAAAGAAAGAAGACAAACAAACAGAGGTAAGTGATTAATGGTGTCACAAAGTGCCTAGAGTGGAGGGGAAAAAATTACAAGGATGAAAAGAGCTCATTTGAGGCTTTTCATTTCAAAGGAAAATGAGTTGGAAAACGCTACAAAGCAACTGGGATTTTGCACAATGCTAATGATGTTTTGTTTGCATTGAAATGGCCAGTTGGTTTCATTTGGAAACAAGTTCAATTAAACCAACAGAGAAGATAAATGTGTAACAACCGCGCAACATGATTCAGCATTCACTGCGCTTTCAGGATGTTTGATCCAGCTACAAGGCAATTCAGGCACGCCGATAGCATCTGCCTCTCCTTCTTCCTCCTCTTCTTCTCTCTTCCATTAGGAATCATGTTCTGGTGAAGCTTATCAGAAATCTAGGAATTCATCCACTTCTTCTGAAGGCGCTGGAGGGAAGCCAGCTGCAGAAGGGAGGGCTGTACTTTTAAAAAGGCCGCTTGGCCATGAGGAAAGGGGTCTATCGAGCCAGCGAAGGATCTCCAGAGCAATAAAAATGTGTCACAAATGCTGCTTTTAGCAAATAAACAGAACCATCGCTTACTAACTGGTGAAGTATTTTCCTTGCCACTATATTTTCTATCGCTTAAATATTACTTTGTTTTAAAGCTCGAGGATATTTTTCCTCTCATGTCACGGCGGCCTCTTGTGCAGCATGTGAAAAATAGAGATGCAGCTCAAAGGTTGCAAAGGAAAAACCAAATACACCTGGTCAAAGTCATCTTAATCAGAGCACATAAAACAAGACATTAGAGGCAACTGCAGCAGCCCTCAAGGGGAGGGTGTGTCACACTTCCAGCTTGCAATTTGCACAACCATCAGAGAATCTAATTACATTAACCTCAGGGACCCCTGCTCAGAAAGGTAATAGAGGAAACTTGAATGAGTAGAGTAAAAAAGTTTGAACCCCACTTTGAGGCTAAGGTGTTGCTAGCCGGACAACGCTGGAGAAAGTAGTTTGATATGAGGTGTATCTCTCTAAAAGTAATTCGGGATCAGCATCGGGGTGCATTTTGTGCTCCTGTTAAGCTCTGAAGTTTCAAAAATGTGTTGGCCGGGGGAAGAGGCCAGCCTGAGTAAGGGAGCAGGATGCCAAGGAATGTACTTAAGATCTAAAACAGACTAGATTTTATGCCAAGAGCATCTAAATGCCAATACTAATCCACAAAATAATTCACTGCATAGCACAAACTGTTCCTCCCTTACAGATACCATATGTTGCCTTTGTGAACAGATGAAATGAAAGAAATTAAGCTTCTTTTTCCCCCTCTTAAAACTGTGTCATAAAAAACAACAACAAGCACCTTTTTTATGCTCTAGCCCTAGATATCTCCTCTCTTCCGCTCATTCTGGGGGGGATTGGTCCAGAACTAAATGTTTGGATTGCAGCGAGTTAAAATTTGCTAATGCACACACTCTCAAGTGTCCTTGTCTGTGACACTGCACTTCATTTGCATTTAATGTGAGCAGTTCTCTCTCCTTCAGTACCTCCGAAGAGGAATCTCTCCGACTTACAAAAACACACATTACTTCCAGTTTCTTACACAATTTGAGGTCAGGATGGGAGATGGAAAGTCAAGATTGTTGGGTGTGGGGTTTTGGCTGGAAAAATGGGCTAAAAGTCCACAATGTGAAAACAGATGTCAGGGCTTCAGACCTGTCTCTTCTGAACTGGCTTGAAAGGACATTTTAATTTATGGGTCAGATGTATAAAGCAGAGATTCAGTGTAAGAGTGTCGACACCGCAAAAGGGTGTCTAGTTTCAGTAACTCCAAAGTTGAGCGCAGACCAAACCAAATCTCCACAGACGTTCCTGCTGCTGGGAAGCGAACATTTCCAAATGTGCCACTCTGTGGATGTAAATGAATTAGTGCACTTAACTAGAACACTGAAAAGAGGAACTGAGAAGACAATCTTTCACTGTTCAGAGTTGCTCCGGTGAAAGCTAGCGCACCAGGTTGGAAAATTGCAGGTAATTGCGAAGGCAATTGAATCCAGTTTGGTTTTGGTTGAAGGACTAAAATAACAAAGCTCTGATTGCTGAAAAGACAAGGGCAGGGAAGCTGGGAGGCCCCGTTGCTAAGAGTTAATTTGATACATATTTCTCCCCCTTGAAAAGTCTTAGGTACTGGCAAGAGACGACAAAAAATGGAGTGAGAGGGAGGGCGAGACCCCCGCTCTCCCTGCAAATACTATCCATCTGCCATATTACATTTAACCAGCATGAGAAGCTAAGGGAGCGCCCTTGCACAATATTGTGTGAAGGCTGTCAAACTCAATGCAGGAGCTCTGTGCCCGCTGCTCGAAGCTGAGGACACGAAGCCGCTTCAACTCAGTCTAATAATAACTTCTGACTGTGTGCTTAGCACCAGCCAAATAGGAGAACATGTGGCAGAAAAGAACTCATAATTATTCATGCTTGCTTTAAAAAAATCATCTAAGTGAAAGTGTAATATGATGGCCCCCAGATGAAAACACCAACAGCTATCAACAGCTTTTTGAACACTTTTCAGCCTAATCACAAAAATTTGAATTTAAAATGAGCCAAGAGAATAAAAAGTTGCAACAGCTGCAAACAAAAATACAACTCTTGGCAGAACATTCACATATTCATTGTGGTACATTTAAAGTTGTTTTTTTTTTTTTTTTATTCTGAAGGACCATACCGATGTAGTTAAAAGGGCCACCCATTGGAGAATTAAATTAACACATAACACTGATTATCTCTCTTTTACAGGGTTTCAGAAATTCCCCATCAGAGAAAGGTTGTTGTGTATGTTGTGTGATGACATGTAACTAAATCTTGTTCCAGATGTAAATATTATTGACTGTTTAAAAAAAAAAAGAAGCTGCCTGATAATGAAGCTGGAAGACTATTTAGGGGGTTTTCTTTATTTTCCATCATCTGAAAGTTTGTGGAACAGAAAGTGTGTTTGGTTTTTAAAAGAAAAAGAACTCTCTTGATGTTGTTCTCCTTCAACACAACAATAATCTCCTGGCATATCAAACATACAGAGCTGCCTTTGAACTGATACTCGTGTGGAAATTGGTTTTCATTTAAGGCTGTTGCGAGCCCACATGAGATGATCCAAGTGCTGCTTCCAGACTTTAAGCCTTTTTTTTTACCCATGTGTGCATTAATACATTGGAGTTTATTCATAGAAAAAATTAATAAAGTTCAACATTTCCTCTCAGTTATATAAAACCTGCTAGTGTTTGCCTATTTGTGCTGGTGTTGTTGGTGTTTGGGACATTATTGGGCAGGAAACTTTGGGCAGAGGGTGAGGAACATGTGAGAGTGATCTGTTCAAGCTGTTTATATAGACACATCCATACATTTTTATATAAATCCATTAAAGCAGCACTTTTAAAAAGAACTGTGCCGATGTTTGGAAGTATGTAAGTTTGTAAGTTTTGTTTGTGTTTTGGAGTGTGGCCGTGCTGGAAAAACTAAAACTATTTCATATAATACTGATTTCTATGATTCACAATATGAGGGGGGAGAGCTATTGCTATGTTGGATTCAAGGGCAACCGGAAACTCTGAGTTTTAAATGTCTAACTAGGAAAGAGACGTCAAAGAAAACACAAGAAATTGGTTTTTCGCAACTGTAATTGGAACTGGGTTTCAGCTCAATGAAGCTTATGGACTAAACAAAAAGAAAAAAGGTTGTTTATCTTTTTGAATCTCAAGGTTGAAAATGACGCCGCTTTGAATTTTGACAGGTTGAAGATTGAAAAATCCTATATGATATGGTTTTAAAGCAACACAATAGGTTTCTGACCTTACAAGTCATTTCGACAGGACACTGTGATTCATCATGCACATTCTTGAGGCTGTCATTGCCCTGCAGCTTCCCGAAGCTGAGAAACCACACTGGAGCACCAGGTGACAGCTGTTTACTCACTGCATCACATGCTGGTAATTGGATATCAACACACTGGTTGCTTTGGACATGCGCCATGGCTTGCTCAGCAAAGAAACCCAAGAGGACATTATCACATGAAGACGGTAAACGAAAGGTAGAACGTCAACATTGCACTGGCTTGTACTGGCTGGATCAGAGAAGAGAGAGGATCTCCAATGGATACCTAAATAGCCTCTAATCAGAGGAAGAAAGAGCAAAGTGCCACTTAAATATTGCATGTATTGGAAAAGATCCAGAAGAAAAACGTCTGTTAAATGTCTGGGATTTAGCACTTTTCATAACTTTTCCAGCAACTACCTCCCTGTCTGATTAATGTGCATGTCAGATGGAGGGTTTCTTTTTTTTGTAGTCTTTAGACTCCAGCAGAGACAATGACTCTTGACTGTCATCAAGGTTTTCAGCCTCTGGAAAGGTTCTCCAAACCACAAGAGCTGGCTGTAGGGATGTTAACAAGAGGGTCGGAGGTATAACTTTTGATTTCTGATCACGTGTATTGATTACCGAATGCATCTATGACATGATCAGAGAACATAAGCCAGAGATCCAAACTGGTCCAGGCCAGGGTCCAGACTAAACATGGAGAAGAAGCGTTTTGCTGTTATGCTGCAAACATATTTGACACTTTAAATCCAGGTTAAAACACTTCTTTTCTTCATGCGCTTATGCGTGAAATGTGCACGGTAACTTTTAACATCGCTTGCTTTTGTTCATTTTAATTTAATTGATGGTGTTTATTGTGATCTTTGCTATTAGTTGCCACCTGTGACTACTTTTAAACGCTTTCTTCGCCTCATCTGAAATGCTCTTAATGTTTCATTCTTTTGCATGAAATGTGCCATACAAACAACTTGCTCTGCCTATATGCATTTAAATTGTTCATTTTGGCTGAAAGCCTCTTTAAAAAGAGAGCATTCAAATGTGAAGTTACATTTTACAGA
Organism: Pseudomugil tenellus; assembly: GCA_037177515.1. Taxonomy (NCBI): domain Eukaryota; kingdom Metazoa; phylum Chordata; class Actinopteri; order Atheriniformes; family Pseudomugilidae; genus Pseudomugil; species Pseudomugil tenellus. The sequence goes on from JBAMHX010000024.1 coordinate 9,424,680, forward strand.
CCTTCTATGATCAAACAGATCAAACTAATGCTGCAAGTAATTATTAATTTCATTATCAATTAATTAGTTTGTGGAAAACAAAATACGTCTTGCTAACAAAGGAATGTTTTTCATTACAGCACGATAAATGACACAGAAATTTGTCAGTAATTCATCTTTTGGTGGAATTGATTTATTGTTTTGTTAATAATTCCAAACAAAATTTCTTCTAAATTCTGTATCTGCTGACGTTAAAAGGATAAAAATCACAATGAGCTTACAGCAGGGTCTGGGTTTTTATTAGACCTCTGTGACAGAACATCCTTCCAACACTCAGCGATGCTATTGCTACAGAACCAAAATCAAGCTCAGGAGAAATCAATTGCCTTGAGGCAAGAAGTGTGAACTTTCATACCCTAAGCCCAATTTCCTTGAAAGTTGCGGCTCTAAATCAAATCAAGCTGAGCCAATGCACCGTGGAATTATGCAAAAATTGACACCGCTACATAAAATGACAACCAGTGAGAAATACCGCCAAGGCTATGAAACTTCAGAGCTGGTTTATTCACTCCGCACGTATTTACCTACCCAGCGCTGTGATGATGCTACAAGTCAACTCTGATCATCTTTGTTTTTATTCAGGCCCACCAGAGACAGGTATTGACTGCATGCAGCCGAAGGCAGAAACTCAAGCATTTGAGAAAGTTTGCCGAGTGCTGAAAATGGAAGAATGACTTACATGTTGCTGTGTTTTGATTAGGAGAGGGTGTCAGTTTCTGCTAAAGGTTTAGGCTGCCTTTGCAGTTCACTTCAGAGTGAAAAGTGCTTTGCTATGTGTGCACGGCTAATCGCAGCTGAGAGAAATACCTCAGCGGGGTAGAATCTTAGTGATCAAAAGCAGAAATTTAAAAGACACTAAAGGAGCTTTAAACTTTTCAAACAAAATGCATGATAATACCATTAAAAGTTGGCCACTGCTGTATGTACTCTGTCTCTGAGTTGTTGCTAAACTTAACTGCACTCCAGTCAATTTTTTCTTCTACAAAGTATTGAAATATTACTACTGTAGTAAACCGGCGCACTCTACCTCTTCTGAGGCTATGATAGTTTGTGTTTCTCTTGCCTGAAACAAAATTTAAAACCTTCAGTTCAGACATTGCAGCTGGGTGTCAGGATCATCTGCTAAAAGTACCGATAAAGAAACGTGTTGGATGTTAAATTAAAATGATTCAGAGGCGTTCACAGACTGTTTGCCTTTGATAATTCTGAGTGCGCTGAGTTCAATATTACTTCTCTGCAGGACAAGATGACTAATTCAGATCAGAGATTTGTTTGGTTAGGACTCAAGGTCAAAGCAGAGTTTTTCATTTCTCAACTTGTAAGATACAAGCCAGGTAAAAATGGGATTTTGTTCATCTATTTCTCTTATCGTCTTTTTTTAAATTGCATTCTGAACATCTATATCTCTTCCATTAGCTCAAGCATTATTATTTGCAGCTTTGAAAGAACCTCTTAGACCATTTCGAAGAACCAGACAACTTTCACAGAAAGACATATTAAGAGAAGAGTATCCGTTACATAACACACAATCACACCTTAAAAAAATTATGGCTTGGCTTTTTTTTCCTAAAGCTACTAAGAGTGAAGTGAGAACTTGATCCACCACTACTTTTTAGTTTAACCCATGCAGAGGTAAAGTTTTTTTCAAGCAAAGTGAAAACTTGTGGGTTTCCTACAAAACACTAGAACTTTATTTCTCAGCCAGCTAAAAAACTAGAAACCTGTCTACGCTTCATAGATTAAAAAAAAAGTTATTCAAAGTCCTAATGGGTTAAAAACATCATAAAATACAACTCCAGACATAAATTTAAACTTCCACATAGTAAACTAGTTGATCAGAAATGGATCAATGAGTTAAGACAGACTTACACATTTGCCTTTTATAAGATGGTGTCTGGAACTATCAATATGCACATCCATGTTTTGCCATTGCAAGATACATTAACACACAGCAATAGTTAATAGCTGATATTTCTATCTAAATACATATACCAAATACGCAAGCTGGGAGGAAATTAGCAACGTGAATTTTATTGAAAGTAGTCTTTAAAAGTTGTGCAAGTCAAACCTCACATTAACAGAAATAAGATTTATTTTGTGTAGCACACGGATCATCGCTGGATGGAAAAGGATATAAATTTACTTTTGTTGGTTCGAGCTACATTCGGATGGAAACTTGAGTACAGGTCTGATGTTTTCTCCTGCCACAATTCATCATCTCTCCAGTGAAGCGGAAGTTCAGTGAATGTTTAAGTCTTCATGTATGTCATGATTTATTCTCCAAGTCTGTTTCTGCTGCACTCTCATATTCTGCTTTTTTTGTAATGCACCAACTTTTCCACCTCAGCAAACTGGGAAACTTTTTTCCTATTTCGACTTTTTTTCCCCAATTACTGTAGTTTCCACTCACATTGTGAATATGAATGTGGATGTAAACACACATTCACACAATTTTTTCATTACATTTAGTCACCATTAGAAATTGGTCGCCATTCTTTCATCGATGGACTTGCAATGATCATACACTACCAGTCAAAAGTTTGGACTATTTCTCATTTAATCCAAAGGGAAAATGTGTCCAAACTTTTGACTGATATTTTTTGTTTCACCCACTGGATGACTTTTTTGGCACATCATTATGTCACTTTCAATTTTGTCGATCAATGACCAGAATTAGAATATGTGAGTGAAGCAGAATAATATTGGTTTATGTCTTTAGAAAAGTGGACAAATGCAAGTTTCAATTGCACAAAAACCTTTTTTTTTTTTTATCAAATTATACAATAAAGACAACTGCTTTCAAATATGTCTCTTTGACACAGACAGCAAAAATACGAGTTGGTGTCCTGCCTGATTTATCACGACAAGATCCTCTTAGATGGATGGCAGAGTCAGTCCTGACTATGATCTAAAATTTCCAGGTACTAGAGGTTTCTAAGTGGTGCAACTTAAATGAAACATGCGGGAGTGCTATATAGACAATGTGTGTATCATCTCTCGGTAATGCACTTGCAATGGAGTGGGGCAGTTTTTTTTTTTGGTGACTGGAGATTTCTTCTTTTCAAAGACAAAGAAACATTAACAGAAATTTGGTGTCTCACATGTCAGTCTGCTTGAAGAGTATCCATTACCTAATATACACCCACACTTTTTAGAGCCAAGCTGCAGCATGAAAAATTACCACTTAAGGGAAAAATAAACGTATAAAGCTAGTCTGAGGAGCAGGAGGTGGAAGGTTGCCTTCTAATTGCTGGAGGGGAGAGGAACCATGTTAGAGTAAACAAAGTCTGATCGATGGTGGGGATTATATCAAGAAAGAGCCTTTGGCCTTTGGCCAAGATGAGCAAACACAGTGATCTGTCTCTGCTACATGGAAAAAATAACCAAGGCAAAAAGCTGGCAAGTTAAAAGCATTATATTTCACAGAGGTGGGTGTGGGGGGGGGGGGGGGGGGGGGGTTGGGGTAGACAGAACCTTGTCCAACTCCAAAGATGACCTGTCACCCACTCTCTCCTGTCTTTGCTCTTTTTCTCCGACAAAAATTCCAGTA